>CM066032.1:328529058-328714058 GCA_033557465.1 Ichthyophis bannanicus
ATGTCCGAATGCGAGGATGTCTAAATCAGAACAGGAACACAACAAAAAACAGGTACACCAAACAGTGGTAGGTTTGAGCAGCTTTATTAGGAAAACACCATGACTCATTTCGGCTGAACGCCTTCTTCAGGGGGTACTTGCTGTATCGCTGCTAACAAGAGCAAGGGTAAAAAGTGAATTGCAAAATAGGTGTCTGAAAGTGCATTGAGTGAATTGCAAAATAGGCGTCTGAAAGTGCTGTGGTCTGTGGCAAAGGATTTCTCATAGCAATCCACTTTTTACCTTTGCTCAGGCTAAAATATAGATGTCTCTGTTGTTTTTCTGCATGTTCTGCCCTGGATGTCCCAGATTGCTACTTCACACCTGTTGATAGACGTGTACGAAGATAAAGTCCCTCTAAGTATCCCTATTTGGGATTTCCATGAGAGCAGCCCTTGAAAAAGAGCCTATAAAAGCATTGCAATTGGATTATAGGAGAAACTAGCAAGTCTGGTAGACAAAGATGCTTCCCATGTCAGAGATGTGGAAATTATGCTGAAAGAACAGCTGGTATTTGAGCTAAGAGGTAACATCCTTCAGAGAGAAATTAAGAGATGGGTGAATCAGAATCTCAGAAAGTCCTTTCCAGTGAATCTGCATGCAGCCATTTCCTGGGTAGAAGAACAAGAGATCCAAGGTAGAGTCCCAAGAAGATTCTGCAGAGGACCAGAAGGAAGTACCAGCAAGGGCTGCAGTGGTAGATGTGGATCCTTTAGCTTCAGTAATTCTAGAACTTAGCCAAATAGTAGAATGGATGGAATGAAGGCAAGAAGAACTGTATCAGTCTCACACTTCTCACAGGCCAGTAGAGAGCTTCAACCATAAGAATATAAGAAATTGGGGTACTGATACTGGGTCAGACAAAGGTCCATCAAGCCCAGTATCCTGTTTCCAACAGTGGCCAATCTATGTCATACGTACCTAGCCGTTTCCCCAAAAGACACAACTGAAGCTGCATCTGATTAAATGTTTTCTGGGCAGAGGTGACTTCCTTCATGGAATAAGAGAGGAGAATTGTTCTGTTACCAATATGATGAACTGTGAAATATTGCTCAGGAACACCGAAGTGAGAGAAGGCATTCTGACACAGGAGAATGGTGGCAAGTGGAAGGGAATCTCTACAAGTGAACTCTGAGCCCAAGCCAAGGTATCACAGGCCTAAAGCCAAGGTATTATTTTGTTTCATTTAATAATAATTTATAAGACACATTACCGGGAACTAAAGTGAGATAGATGCCATTCTCAAACCTAAAATTCAGATACAGAAGTTTGACCATCTCTGAAAACAAATGGGAGAAAAAAGAGAAAAGGTCATCAGTTAGAGTCCAGTTTTGATTAAAACAATTACAGGAGTTGAGACCAGATGCATTTTGGCCAGTGAATTTGGTATGTAAACTATTACAAAACACAGAAGGTAATTTTATAAGGGTTGCTAGATTTATGTGCATATTTCAAGCTGATTTTATAAAGCAAGGTATGTGTGTACCTTACTTTATAAAATAGGGGTGTATATGGTCAAAACCACACATAAAACTTGAAGTGAGCACTTATACCTCTCCTATGGCAAGTGTAAATGCTCACTCCTTGATTTCTCAAGACCGTTATAGCATTTTATAGTTTACGTGCCTAAGATTTGCATTCCACTCATGCTCTTCCCAAATTCCGCTCCTGTATGCATCCACAGTGAAAATATGTGCCATTGGTCCAATATGTGAACTTACAGAATAACAACCAATTACGTTACATGCCCATTTACACATGGAATCACTATAATACCAAGCTTTCCACTTGTAAATCTAAGTAACCCCTACAAAGTTTTTTTATACTGTGCTATTTAGAATCAGTGCAGTTTACATGTATACTAACAGGTACTTTTTATTCCCTTGTCCCTGAAGGGCTCACAATCTAAATGTACCTGAGGCAATGGAGGGTTAAGTGGCTTGCCCAAGGCCACAAGGAGTGGCCATGGGACTAGAAACCCCAATCCCTCTGGCCTGAAGTTGCTTGTCCCCATGCAGGAATTGAACCTCTGGCCTTCTGGCCTGAGGTAACCTGTCCCAACCACTGAGCCACTCCTCCCTCTAATGTTTAGAAGATGAGGGATGAGTGAAACTAACTGCAGCCAACGGAACCACACTGTCAGTATTGGGATGTATTGAAAGTGATATGAATTGCAGGGGATAATGGTATCTAGGAAATGCATCTTCATAATAAAAGATGGGCCTGATATTCCAAAGCAGTTACACAGTTTACAGACCTGTAAACCGTGTAATTGCCTCTAAGCAAGGTATTGAGCAGCACTAACGCGGTTAGTACTGCTGAATATTCCTGGATACCGCCACTATACTCCCCGATGATATACAGTTAGCATTGGGGCATTCCAGGGGCAGTACTCAGGGATAACTAGTCAATGGTGATATGCCCAGTCATCCTTCAGAGTCCAAAGTTAGGTGCAGCAGAAGCTGTCCTAACTTTTGCTGTCAGAGCTAATCAGGCAGAGGCTGAACATTGCCGCTGCCCGGTTAACCTCCGCACCATGTGACGCTGTGCGGCAGACCTGGATATTCAGTGGAAGTGGCTGGATATGGTCTCAGCATTAAATATCCGGGTTAACTCTTCAGCAATGATGGTCAGGAGCTGTACTTGTGCTAGCTGCCGCCACTGAGGTGGAATTACCATCTGAAGATACAATTTCTTATACTATCAGAATGAACATCCTACAACACCTAGAGCGCATTTTGGAAAACCTTACAGAGCTTTCCATGGATTCAGGTAAAACAGGGATAAGAAAGACCCTGGCAGAAACAACAGTGGAATAAGAAGGCTCCAGAAAAATTTGGATATGTGAAAATGGTTGGTAACAAGAGCTTAGTTTAACTTAACAGGTGGTAGAAGGTAAATGCCTATGAGTTCAGGACATGAGATTTTGTCCAGTGGTGGTATCTCCTACAGAGTTAGCCTCATTGCCAGAGAAGCTGTTAGTGGCACATGTGGTTTATGGTTGTGGTTTACCGGTATTTGATATACCGCCTTTATGCAAGCAAACAAAGCAGTTTATGTGCTCGCGCAATCTCAGAAAGACAGTTCTAGTAAGAATGGTGAATGCTGAAGATAAAGCTATTTATATCCCACCAAGAGTAAAAGCCAAAAAGGTGATAAAATAAGTGAAGAAATACACGATCCCAAAAGAAATGGACATCGGTAAAGTGAGACAGCAAAGGGGTGCATATTTCAAGGAATGTGGCTAACTTGTCATAGTCTTCGGAATACTTTAATTCAGATGCAAATGGAAGATTAATATTTGGCTGAAGTGTCCACAGCTTTGCAAGCTAAAGATGTTCCCAATATGATAGAGAAGAATAAGATCCAGCAGAAATTGTGGAAAGGGTCAGAACATGCTTCAAGTCGGGGAGTAACAAGAAGGAGCAAGGAGCTGTGGAGCTGTGAGGCTGCATTTCTTTCTGTGTTCCTTGCCTTGGGGTGTGCTTCCTACCGATGGTAGCATGGGGCAGAGAAAATGGAAGCAGGCTGGTTTACCTCCTGGGCTGGATCTACCGGGTGCCTCCAGTCAGCGAACTTTGAGTGAGTGCGGCTTTGTGGCTGATGCTGGATCAGTGGCCTCGACGAGGGCGGCGGGAGGAATGTTGTCCCTGAGCGTCTCAGGTGTCTAGCTCTTTCCAGAGCAGCTTACCCCTCCACTGCGACCTGGAAGTTTTTTGCCGGCTGGAACAGCGCTTCCTGAGGATTTGCCAGTGAGCACACCATTGAAGGAAGGTGATGGGGGTGTTTCAGCGGCAATAACTCTCTCTCCTGGCGTTGTGGTGCAGCAGAAGGCAGTCATGGGAGATGTGCCATTGGAGTGGAAATCTGCAACTGTACCTGGTCAAGAGGAGGTTCTTTCGGGTGTTGGTATGTTGGTGAGACCTGCAGTGATTACAATGGAAATGCCGTGGGAAGGTTTGGCAGCACTGAACACCTCCCTGATTAATGTTTTGGGGTTTGTGAGTACTGAACTTTTGGGGGTGAAATCAACTTGTGCTAACCTCACTGGTGTCCAGGATGAACAAGTTGGGAGAATCTCCAGGTTGGAACAGGACGTTGGGCAGCTTTGGGACTTGGGTGCCTCTCAGATTAAGGACAGAATTGTTTCTATCAGGAAATTGGAATATCTGGAAAACCAGGTTTGTCGGTGTAACCTGCAATTCCTGAATTTCCCTAGATCTCCTTTATCACCTATGGAGATGGTGAGGAAGTACTTTGGGGAAATTTTGAAGATCTCCCCAGAGCATTCCCCACCTTTGATTAGGGCTCAGTATCTGTCTCTAGGCTTAAGGGACCAGGGTTTCACTGCCCCTCCTGTTTCCCCCGGGGTGGGGGATATCACTGGGATTTTGGAAAACTCCCTGGAGGTTATTACAGAAAGAGCTACTCTCCTTGTTACCTTGGCACTAGAGTCGGATAAATTCTTTGTTCTTAGATTATAGTTCAAGAACTTTAATGAGGCTTTTTTAGGCTCTAATGTGAGAATATTTCCTGATGTATCTCGTGCTTCACAGCTGAGAAGGAAGAACGTTTTGGCCCTTCATCCTAAGGTTTTATCCCTGGGGGCAACTTTTCAGTTAAAATTTCCTGCCAAATGTTGTGTTTCATTTAAACAGAAAGTATATTTGTTTTTTGAGCCTAGACAACTTCAGGAGTTTTTGGAAGCTAGGGAGGATGTGTCGGTTGAAGTTGCTGTGCCCTCTCATTCGGCAGATGCTTAAGTTTCCACCTGCCTGTATTTTCTTTAGAGTTTAGGTAGTTTAGGATCTTTAGGGGTTCTTTACTTTCCTTTCCTTCCTAGTACTCCCTTAATATTTCTTCACTTGTGGGCTAATATTGTAAATGGGTGTGTTGTTTCTATAGGATGTATATTTCTTATTTTTTCTTGGAATGACCATTTTCTTTTTCATTCAATGTAACTTTTGGATGTATTATTCATTAATAACTGATAAATAAAAATTAAAAAAAAGAAATTGTGGAAAGAGTGTTTCCAGTTCGTGAACCAAAACAGATAACTATACAGGGAAAGTCTAGTCCTGCAAGAGGGTAAAGAAGTCTAACAGTTGATGATACCAAAAGTCTTACAAAGAGAATTATTTGAAAACAGGACATTTCAGAGTAGAGACTACAGCAAAGAACTTGAAAACAAAGAACTACTGGGTGAGTATGGAAAGAGACATTAAAGAATGAATTAGATACCAAAAATTTATTTTTACCGAGGATGTGTTTTCAAGAAAGCAAGCTTTCATGTAGTGTTTCAATATCAGGAATGAAGAAATAAAAACAAAAGGGACATCCCCCCAAAAGCAAAAGCAAACAAAATAAAGAGCGGGGGGGGGGGGGGGGGGGAATTAAATTCATAAAACCAGATTTTATTAAGCCCAACAAAAACAAAAACAAAACAAAGAGGTGGGAATTAAATTGATGAAAAAAGATTTTATTAAGTCCATTAGTCAGTCAACTGCTCAAGATCATTGAACTTGAAACCAATGCATATGGGTATGAAAATGTACTGGTCATCACGGACATGTTCTCATGATTGATGAATCACTAATTAAGTCTGCTCAAATATATAAAGCTCATAGAAAGTAAATACAAAGGCCAGAACAACATACAGTAGCAATCATAGTCCACAGTGATCAAAGAACATAGAGAGTTAGGAGGAAAAAAGACCTCAGTCAACCCACGAGTGAATCATGAAAAAAAGCTCAAATGGGAACAGCACATTCATAGTAAATCTAGAAGGAATGCTGTTTAAACAGACATCATAGGTCAAAGAAAAAAACCTCTTAATAATAACCTCACACTGTGATAACGTAATGTGGCTATTTAACCAACATCAACAATTTTGAAACAATAGGCAGCATAAACAACAGAGCTATGACAGTAATAACTTAGCTTTGGGCTTCATAATCCACCATCTGGGAGATTAAGTGGAGCCGCAAACCCAACACCAAGGGGCATGTTTACTAAACTGCGTTAGTGTGATTCGCGTTAGAATCCGCGGTACAGGCAGAAATCCCAAATAAGGACATGGGCGGTACATCATTACAGATAACGCACGTTACCAGGTGCCATAGCCTAACAAGCGTTAAAAAACATCGTGTAGAGCGCCACGCAACGCGCGCCCATAAGGCGTCTGATAAGGTGTTTAGCAAGGCATCTAGAACTGTAGCACAATGGTTAATACACTGACTAATGGTGCAGAGGATGTGAGTTTAATCCCCCTGTCGGTCTAATAAGTAAAGCTGGCTGAGACATCACCTTTTACTCAAAATCAGTGCTGTCAGAAGCATTTTGTTTGTTAATTTTAATTAGTGCTGCCAGCAAACACACCCTCACAGGGCCGTAACCTAAGGTGCCGCATAAGGCACCCTATAAGGCACCCCAGAGGGCACATTATAAAGTGCACTGTCCGCCAAGGCACCCTAGAATGTCCCCTATGGGGCACCCCACAGGGCGCAGTATAGGGTCCCGCATTGGGCACTGTATAGGGCGCCTGATGAGGCACCGTAAGGAGACAGCACTGTGAGGGTTTGTTGCTGGCAGCACCAATTTAAATTAAAAAAAGAAAATGCCTCAGACAGCCCTACCAAATAACCCCACTGTGGGATCAAACCCATGACCCCAGGCTCCACAGGCAGTTAAGCAACTAGTGGGCCACATCACTAGTGCTACTAACAAATCCCTGGCTGGCTATTGAAGGACGTCAGGTCACCACACAAACTGTCTGCTGTGGTGGCCAGGATTTGGGTTATCCCACTCATACCCATGGTGCACTGCACATGCAGATCTGCAGTCTATAGATGAACACAAGATGGGGTATGCACCCCCACAACACCTCGGCCTGGTAGGGGGAACTGACCGTGAGTCTCACTGGCACAGAGTAGCTACAGACAGTAACCCAACAGGGTGCCCTATATGGTGCATGAAAAGGTACCTAGCAAAGCATCCAGAGCTACAGCACAATGGTTAATACACTGACTAATGGTGCAGAGGTTGTGAGTTCAATCCCCCTGTGGGTCTAATGAGTAAAGCTGGCAGAGACATCACCTTTTACTTTAAATCAGTGCTGTCAGAAGCAGTTAGTTTGTTAATTTTAATTAGTGCTGCCAGCAAACACACCCTCACAGGGCCGTAACCTAAGGTGCCGCATAAGGCACCCTATAAGGCACCCCAGAGGGCACATTATAAAGTGCACTGTCCGCCAAGGCACCCTAGAATGTCCCCTATGGGGCACCCCACAGGGCGCAGTATAGGGTCCCGCATTGGGCACTGTATAGGGCGCCTGATGAGGCACCGTAAGGAGACAGCACTGTGAGGGTTTGTTGCTGGCAGCACCAATTTAAATTAAAAAAAGAAAATGCCTCAGACAGCCCTACCAAATAACCCCACTGTGGGATCAAACCCATGACCCCAGGCTCCACAGGCAGTTAAGCAACTAGTGGGCCACATCACTAGTGCTACTAACAAATCCCTGGCTGGCTATTGAAGGACGTCAGGTCACCACACAAACTGTCTGCTGTGGTGGCCAGGATTTGGGTTATCCCACTCATACCCATGGTGCACTGCACATGCAGATCTGCAGTCTATAGATGAACACAAGATGGGGTATGCACCCCCACAACACCTCGGCCTGGTAGGGGGAACTGACCGTGAGTCTCACTGGCACAGAGTAGCTACAGACAGTAACCCAACAGGGTGCCCTATATGGCGCATGAAAAGGTGCCTAGCAAAGCATCCAGAGCTACAGCACAATGGTTAATACACTGACTAATGGTGCAGAGGTTGTGAGTTCAATCCCCCTGTGGGTCTAATGAGTAAAGCTGGCAGAGACATCACCTTTTACTTTAAATCAGTGCTGTCAGAAGCAGTTAGTTTGTTAACTTTAATTAGTGCTGCCAGCAAACACACCCTCACGGGGCCGTAACCTAAGGTGCCGCATAAGGCACCCTATAAGGCACCCCAGAGGGCACATTATAAAGTGCACTGTCCGCCAAGGCACCCTAGAATGTCCCCTATGGGGCACCCCACAGGGCGCATCATAGGGTGCCTCACAGGGCACGTGAAAGGGTGCCTGATGAGGCACCATAAGGAGACAGCACTGTGAGGGTGATGTAGCTGGCAGCACCACTTCAAATAACAAAAAGAATATGCCTCACACAGCCCCACCAAATAACCCCACTGTGGGGTCAAAACCATGACATCTGGCTCCACAGGTAGTGAAGTAACTAGTGGGCTATATCGCTAATGTGACAAACAAATCCCTAATAACGATGCGGTCAACCTATGGAGTATAACTGTCAAATGTTCAAAAGTCGCACTCCAGATCAACAACAGTTTCTCTATGTACAAACACAGAATGCTTGCCAATCAAACAAACCAAGGTCTCAGCAAACAAGGGCATATGGCAAACACGATCAAGACCAAGGTCAAGATCATTACCAAAAGCAAAAAGCCCAATAACATCACCGACCTTGTCAAACAATGAAAGCTACTGGCAAAATCCAAGGTAACACTCAACTTACTATGAATACGTGGATACAGACTAGCCAGATGCCTTCTCCCCCAGCACTAACAAATCCCTGGCTGGCAGCTGAAGGACGTCAGGTCACCACACAAACTGTCTGCTGTGGTGGCCAGGATTTGGGTTAACCCACTCATACCCATGGTGCACTGCACATGCAGATCTGCAGTCTATAGATGAACACAAGAAGGGGTATGCACCCCCACAGCACCTCGGCCTGGTAGGGGGAACTGACCGTGTGTCTCACTGGCACAGAGTAGCTACAGACAGTAGCCCAACAGGGTGCCTGATAAGGCGCATGAAAAGGTGCCTAGTAAGGCATCCAGAGCTACAGCACAATAGTTAATACACTGACTGATGCCACAGGGTTCATGAGTTCAATCCCCCTGTGAGTCTAATGAGTAAAGCTGGCAGAGACATCACCTTTTACTTAAAATCAGTGCTGTCAGAAGCATTTGGTTTGTTAATTTTAATTAGTGCTGCCAGCAAACACACCCTCACAGGGCCGTAACCTAAGGTGCCGCATAAGGCATTGCAGAGGGCACATTATAAAGTGCACTGTCTGCCAAGGCACCCCATAATGTCCCCTATGGGGGACCCCATAGGGTGCTTGGTAGGGTGCCTCATAGGGCACGTTATAGGGTGCCTGAGGAGGCACCGTAAGGAGACAGCACCGTCGCCAACACACATCCAAGCCATGTTGCGAGGCCACCTACCTGGTGCTGCCTGTGGACCCCAACCACCCTGCCTCCCACACCACCATTGTCTCCCCAACCCCTGGCCCCCATTCCATCACCTGTCCCAACCAGACTGTAAGATGCGATGAAGAGGGTGCCAGCATGACACGTCCCCACAGCGCCCACCCCACCATATGCACATCAGTCACCATCCCCAACACCCCACAGACCCAGGCTGAAGCATGCAAAGTCAACAGGGACCATGAAAAGTCACCAGTGACGTGTCAATGTTCCACAACAATGCAAAGGTGATCCCCCCCAGCTGCAATCAACAAAACACTCAGACACTTCATGGCAGCGACGGTGTGTCAGTTCTCCCAGTGACAGTCAACATAGCAGGCCAACAATGAGGTCCAAAAAAGGCCTGTGTCCAACTTGCAGAGGTCCATCTCCTAGTGGCAACAACACCCAGGGACAGTTTCACAGAGGTGCTGTGTCCAAACAAATGTGGCTGATGGGGTCTCCAGATGCAGTGTGGTAGATGTGCCATGTTTGTTGGCTGTGTCCTGTGTGAAAAGGGCTAGAAATAAGGTAAGGGAATGACACACCCACACCCACCATCAGGTCACAAAGGACACAGTGACATCACAATATGTGCATCATGAATGCTTAAATATTACAACATGACACGACCACAACACACAACATAGTGCACATGGACCACAGCAGGAGATGGCCCTGCAGACCAGGACACTATCCCAACATGGTCATGTAAATGCCCATGTTACACAGGCATCCCAGAGGTCCACAGTATGTCCAGCAGTGGTGGTGCACAGAGATACCAGAGAAAGGCACGTTGCTACTAACAGGCCAAATGCAGCATCTGCACGTGGCGTATGTCCCAGAAGAGGGAAGGTGAAACCTACCTGAAAGGTATAGCATTGGACTGATGGGGAAAGCCCGAGTCAGGCAAGGGCACAAGGGGCCCCAGTAGAGGCTGCAGACGTCAATGAACTGCGTCCATCACCACGTCCTCACGAACAGCTGTTAGTGGAGCATGTCCGAGGAATGCTTTGGTGCGTGGAAACAAAATGGTGACGTGCAGTGTCCTGCCAGCAAACATGAGACACGTCAGGGAACAATATATGACACATGCACACAATGTACAGAAGGGCATAAGCAGAAGGGCGTAGAGAGACGGGTGAACATCACTGGACAGGTGGCCAGACACATCCCTGAGATAGACAAAGGCAGAGGGGAGCAGAAGGTACCATCAGGTAGACACATCCCAAAGATACAGAGACATACACCGTGAGACAATGTAAGTATGCCGCAAGCTGCAGTTGGCTGGACTGTCGACAATCAGGGACAAGTGGAGACATGGGTGCACCGAGGTTGTCTAATGCCACAATGGCAGTGAGGTCTTTACATGCGCCCAAACAGTGCAATGCCCTGTGTCTGGAGACACACACAGCCTGGTAACATGTGCACAGGTACAGTATGTAGACCCCCAAGATGTTCACAGGCAATGGTAACATGTGTGTCAAATGGAGCATATGGTGGATGGAGTGGTAGGCCAAAGACATGTGCAACACCAGAGGAGCAGTGGAGAGGGAAACACATATATGTGTCATGTGGTGCTGCCACCACAGCACACCTACCTGTATGTCCACCCACACCAGTCACCTGCATGTTGCTGTGACATACACACAGTTTCTACATGCACCACAGCATTGGGCAGTATCGGCAGCCTATCCCTGGGAGGCAAGAACATAGCAGCCTATCCTGGGGAGCCAAAAACACAAGAGACATATAGAGACATGTCATGACAGTGCCGTGAAACACACAGATCAGCTCACACATGGTGACCCAGAAGCACATCCCCACACATGCAGAACTTACAGGAGAAGAGCTCTTCGATCAGATGTTGCCTGGCTGCCATCCCCTCATGTGTGTCACCACGGCCATGTGCAGGAGGGCACACAGGATTCTCCCCGAGATCCTCATTAATATTGACTGGGACATTGTGCCTGAGAGCAATGTTGTGGAGGATGCAACAGGCCAGAATGATCTTTGCCACAGTCATGGGTCCGTACTGTAAGGCACCGCCGGTCCTATCCAGACACCTGAAGCGAATCTTTAGAACACCAAAGGTGTGCTCAATGACTGAGCGGCTGGAGGCATGGGCCTCATTGTACCACATCTCTGCACCTGGCCAAGGGAGACGCACAGGGGTCAGCAACCAGGCACGACACCCATATCCTGCATCACCTGCAAACAGAAACGTCATAAAATCACACGTGAGATGATGGACCCATGGAATCACTGACGTAGCAACGTCCAACTGGACAGCAGAGAAGCATGGACACACACATATGATGTCACATCATTGCACACGATGGCAGTGCACCAGAGTCTGATGCTGGGAGACCCAGAGCCCCAGGGAAGGCAAATGGGGGCAATGCACACCTATGGTGCCATGCTCAAAGACATGTCACAAACCTGTGCCCAGACAGCAGTAGTGGCTGCTGTGAGGGCAGCTGTCCACCAGTGGCATGGCATACTCGGAGGGGCAGAGATGCGCAGTTATGCAAGTATGTGACCATCATGATACAGTGCACACAGAGCATAGGCCAACAGAACACATCCCCGGGGGGGCCAGGTGGGAGTGGCAGTGGAGACAGGATAAAGTGGACAGACATGCAGCATATATGTGTGATAGCAAGTGCACCCACAGCTCAAGACATGTGTCACCCCCTACATGGCAAAAGAGAGGAGGCCCCATACACACTGTACACCATGTGGATGGTTCTGTGCCCCCAATCCCCCCCCCCCTGATGGCACATGCACAAACCTGTGGCACATGGGGTGGGAGAGGGACACACCCCACAGGCAGACATATGTACAACTGCCCATGCAGTATGCCTGAGGCCAGGTGCAGGAGCCATGGGCAAGCCAGAGGTGTCACATGCAGCCATGGAGGGGACACACCATACTTGGCCAGAGTGCCCCTGGACACGGGAGCTGGGTAAGTGAACAGCAGAGGTAGGGAACAGCCCACACCACATGTGTGCCGGGACACCCAGATGAGCACTAACACACACATGGTAGGCAGAGAGACGTGTGGCGGCGCACAGAGGTATGTGACCCCATCCCAGGTGACAGGGTGTGATGTAGTGTGAGGCCCACAATAGGCTGCACCCAGAAATACCACCACAATGTAAGGCATGCAGAGGACACAGGTGACAATGGTGCCCCGTTAACCATATACGGTAGGCGCACGTTAGATATGGTGAATACCCACCCAGCAGGATGTAGTCCTCATATTGTCCGGCTTCAAACTGGCCGAACAGTGCCGAGTGCTGCAGGATATAGGAGTCATTGGCTGACCCTGGGAACCGTGGAACCACATTCAGAATACGCATACTTGCACCACAAACAACCTGCACATTCAGGGAATGGAAGTGTTTGTGGTTGCGGTACACAACCTCCCTGTCGCATGGCGGGACCAGGGCAACATGTGTGCAATCTATAGCTCCCATCATGTGTGGTATCCCTGCAATCCACTGGAATGCCTGTCCCAGGGCCACCCAATGTTGCCTACCGTTAGGAATTGCAATGTAATTCCCAACCCGGCTGACCATGGCCCGCAGTACCTGGTGGAGACAGCGAGAGAATGTTGGCCTACTCATCCCACCCACTGCAGCCACTGAGGATTGGAAACAGCCAGAGGCAAAGAAATGTAGGGCAGCCAGGAGCTTGGCCAATCCCGGTATAGCACGTGACCGGGCAGTCTGGGGCTTGAGGTCAGGTCTGAGATCCTCATAGAGCTCCCTAATAGCCCCTGTGTCCAGCCGGTAGAGGGAGATTACCTGGTCCTCTCTCATGTCCTGGAGCATGGGCCTGGGCCTGTAGAGGCGTTGCAGGCGGGGCCATGCCTCAGCACGCCTACGGCGCCGTTGTTCTCCCACACCCGCCTGTGGACCCCCCACAGCTGCAGGCCTGAGTTGCAGTGGGATAGCACCCATGCCCAGTGCCGCAGCCCCAGGTACATCATCTCCCTCCTCCGGAAAGTGCAACCCAGCCAGCTCGAGCAATGCAACCACCGCAACACCTGCATTCACAGTCTGAGCCATGATAGACACAGGATGGAGGACAGGTGGCTGGGAAATAGGGTGCGGGGCGGGGACGGAAATCACAGTAACGATGCATACCTGGTGAGCCAGGAAGGTCCATCAGAAACCAGAGGAGCCAACACCCTGTATGCATCGACGCAGCGCGTGCGGGAGCGCGTGTTCCCACAATGCATCCGACAAAAGGCATCTACGTGACTGGGTACGTGGGATGAGAGTCGGGGGAGGAGGTGGCATGTCCCTGTGATGCAGCAGGGTGTAAAGATACTGCGAAGTACACCCCATACCACACCCAGACGCCAAGGTGCGACAGGCATGCAAGACGCGTTCCCACGCACGTACACATAGCGTGCAACGTATGTCTCAAGTAATGTGCATGACACAAATTGCATGATCCCCAAACACGTGTGGTAATGCGCCGACAAACAAAATAACATTGGGATCCTGTAGAGCATGTGAGTAAGCAGCAGAAACCACGATGGCGGTAAGAGGGCATGTGTATGGTGCAGTGCACACCATTAGTGCCAATATTGAAGGATACTATAACGCTGCCATCCGTCCATAGTAACGCACACAGGATACATCACCATGGCACGTACCTGCATGCGCAAGAGGAACGCGCATCGCACTGCGCGTACGCAACGCACATAGAGCCACACCAAAGGTACACCTATAAGTATAGTGAGCTCAAAATGGCAAACACCTCAGCACACATAACTGCAAAAGTATGGAGTGCAGCAACAGAGGGACACAGGAGGCTGGAGTGGCGCAAACACCACACCCATTAGTGCCCAACTCTGACGGCGAGGGAGATGGCGAGAGGCCAGGCCCATCTGGGGCCCAGCAAAACCCCAGTGAACAGGCCATGGGTGCACCAGGGCAGAGGCACCACAGGGCCCCAGTGCCAGAGGAGGTCCGGAGGAGGGTGGTGCGCTTCAGCCAGGAGGAGAACGATCTCCTCCTGGCCAGCGTCCTCGAACACTATGACCTGCTCTTTGGATGCCTCAGCTCCACCACGACAATTGCCACGCACACCAGGGCATGGGCTGAGGTGCAGGCAGTGGTGGCATCTACAGAGGGACCCCATCGGGATGTAGAGAGCTTAAGGAAGTGCTATTGTGACATAAAGCGCAACATCCGTACCGATCTCGCCAGGGAGAGGCATGGGGCACAGGGCACTGGAGGGGGCCCAGCACAGGTGGCCAACTTAACTGAGCTTGAGCGGCACCTGGTGGAATGACTTGGGCTGATGTATATCCATGGCCTGCCCCCTGCGTTGGACACAGCGCACCCACATGCCGGTATGTTTGAGTGAGCTGCACCAGTGGGAGACACCACACGCACATGTGCAGGGGCGGACCAGGGGTGGGGTGGGGGGCATTATGTGGCTGATCGGGAGCCAGGGGGCGACACAGGCATAGAGGCAGCTGCTGGTTCACGACCCATGGGGGGACGTGTTGATGGTGGGCAGGGGGCGGCACAGTACAGTGGATGGGTGCGGGGACACGGGGGACAGGCCCACAGTATCATAAGAGGCTGACAATGTGTTGCAGGGGATATGGTGCAGGGCTAGCGGGGGCAGCAGGGCCACACGGGTAGTGACGTGGGCGACCGGGAGGCACACTGCACCTGTGCCTACCATGGTCAGTGGTTGCAGGGATGAAGGCGGTGATGGGGTTGCATGGGGTGTGTGGCAGCGTGCAAAGGGGGGAGGGGGCCCTGGTAGTGCAGGGCACAGGGGCCACTGGCATGGATAGAGCACAAACATTGAGGGGGCACAGGGGCCCTGGCCCAGACCCATGCGGCTCACCCACATGCATGCGCCTGTAGGAGGGTGCGATGGGGGTAGACAGGCAGTCACGCCCCATCTGACCTATGTAACATCGTGCCCTACAGGTGACAATTGCTCCATTGATGTGCCAGAGGAGGCGCCAGAGGACACGGACCCCGGGCCATGCTGCCAGATGGACCCTGTGCCAGAGGTGCCGCCGATGGCGGGTACAGCGGTGGCCCAGGTGGGAGCGGGGGGTCCAGCCCCACCCCTGGGGGAGGACAGCAGGCAGGGCCCACAGCCTGTACCGGACAGTGCACCACCCACCACTGCAGCCACAGGGGAGGTGCCTGTGCATGACATCCAGTGGACCAGGCAAGATGCGCTGTCTGCAGTGGCAGAGGTGATTGGAGAGATGCGGGCGCACTCAGCGGTGGCACAGAGGGATGCAGAGGGTGAGTGTCCAACTGTGTTAGGGTGGCAATGCCTCTGTATAGGTGGCGGATGGTTCCCTGTCTCACAGTGCACAACCTGCTTTCCCCACAGGTGTACGGCATGTACTGTGGACGGTGGTCAGAGAACAGCGACGCCAATGCTGTGCAGCATGCCGCCTGCAGCGCACCATGTTGGGGGTCCTGGAAGGGATGCAGGACCTGGCCTCATCGGCACAGTGCATGGCTGCCAGCCTGGAGCTGCTGGCGGCAGGCAGAGGACCACCCACTGGACAGCAGTGGCCACTGCTACCACCACTGCCACCACCACCACCACCAGCGGCAGCAGCAGCAGCGGCAGCAGGCGTGCCACCAGCACCACAGGGAGGGAGGGGCCGCACAAGGCATGGCTGGGGGAGGGGAAAATAAATGGCTGCACAAGCGGCCGTAGCTGATGCCATGTGTCCTGTGTTGCTTGTGTGGGGCCACTATACACACAGTCCCCCCATGTCCACCCCAGGGAATGACCCCATGCCACTGACGTAACTGGCCTGTGTCCCCCCCTTCCACAGCTGTGTCCACCATGGGTAGACATCAGATCCTGTACCTTGTCACGCCGGCACCCCTCGCCCCTGGCTAAGGGGGGCGTGGGTCCCCATAGGGCCGCTCTGTGGTCTGCGTATCACCAGCCTCTCTCACCTATCGGTAGTCATTGCTTGGTGGTATGTGTGCATCTCACAGGGAACATGTAGTCAGGCTGCCAAGGGGTGAGACACATGACAGATAAGTATGTTACACAATGGTGCGGTATCACCACCTACAGGATAGGTGTCCAGGTTTCAGGGACACAGAGCATTCCCCGGAAACACACAAACACCCAGCAATATGTGTTTCTGGGGCCACCATAGTGCAGGATACACCGGTCTGAAGCAGCGGGGATAGCTTGTTCCCCTCTAGCCCTGCTGCCAGTGGCAGGTTACCACAGGTACCGTCATTGCCCACGATTGCATAGCTCCACACCAGCAACAGGTACCTGTGACCTACGAATACGATGCGGGGTAGGTTACAGCTCTGTTACAGAGGCTACGTTCATACCCCGGTGCCCTCGCCCCTGCAGCAGGTGCTTAGCAGCCTCATCTCCGTTTCCAGCTGTGAATCTGTAGTCACGATGACTGTCCCCCCAGCGTCAGGGGGTAATCAGGGCCACCCAGCCTGGGCACTATGGGTACCCCTCCCTGGTGCACCCCCTCACAGGACAGGCATGTTTCATCTGTTTTCCGCAGGCTCTGGAGCATCACACAGAGCACAGTCCATGATAGTGCCCTCCACTATTAGGTGTCCCGCTGCCTCCCCCAGCTTCATAGGCCCTGGTTCTTTGTCCTTCACACTGTCCCCAGCTACCAGCCTCCCAGGTGAGCGTGGTATCCCTCCTGTGCATGGCTGCCAACCCTCCTGTGGATGTGCTACATCCCACTTAGGGTCCCTGCTCCTGGGGGCTCCATGCCCTTGCTCTGCTCTGCACTGGTCCAACCCCTCCAGCCTGTGGCTGTGCTATGGCCTGTGGCATTCTGGCACCCTGCTCCCCCTTCCCCTCTGCTGCTGCCTCTGCCCTCGGCCCAGTTCCTGCCTTTGCTCTCCCTATCATATTCTGGCCTTGGCTGCTGCTTCCAGGGCTCTGACTTCAGCCCCCCCCCCCCCACCCAGGTGGTGACAATCGGCCTGCCCTCCCACACCTGAATACGTGCAGCATGCCCTGCCTATGGGGCTCCATGCTCTGTGCACCTCCCCCATCTGTCCAACACGGGGACCCTGCGGTGTTGGCCCAGTGGAGGCCATTGTCTTCCCGGGGGTGTATGTGTCATCCCCACCCTGCTGCATGTACGAGGAGACCCTGTACAAGTGTGACCCCCTGTCACCTGGCCCCCTCTCATACCGCTGATAGGCCTCCTTGCCACAATGTCTGTTGACCTGTGCATGCTGTCTGACCTGTCCCCATGCCCAACCCTGGTAGCACACTGGTAGGGCACTGCTGGTACTTTGTACACCTCCGTGCCTGGGTTATTGCGCTTTGTGCCATGGGGGTGCCCCGACCCTGTAGGCCAATCTCCTGGGACGCTCTAACACTCCTGATGTACATGGGCCAGGATAGGTGCACTGTGTGTCCCACATGGGTATCCACATGGCACGCTGCCACCACACTGAACCGAAACAAACTGTTAACTGCACATGTCACAACCTTCGGTTCACCAGGTGGCCCGATCCCCTCCCCCATCGCATCCCCACTACCAACTTCCCACTATGGGCCCCCGGCGACCACTTGGTGTGCCCCCCTCCACAGGTTGCCGCCCCTTCCTGCCCCCCCAACACCACCCTGTACACCCATGACCACCCCATCCTCCTACCCCTCTATGCCCCCCGTTAAGTCCCCCCGGTACCATAGTAAGCCCCGTAGGGTATATCCACCAGCCCACCTGGCAACAGTCACACCATCCACACTCCACTCCACCGCATCCACGCCCCCGGCATCCTGTGGCACTCCCAATAACTCCCAATAACTCCCTCCAACCACTATCCCCCCTCCCCTCCCTCTGACGGGCCAAACCCCCCTACTCCCCACCCCTCCCTTCCCAAAATGGGTACCACTCCAAACCCCTGTGCCCCCCTCTCTTTGCGTATCCCCCTACTTCGCCATCCAAAGCTGGCCACCCCCTCCCTCCAGTTTGCATACCCCCCAGGTCTCCTCATGTTGCACTATCTTAGCTCGACCACGTGCACCCACATTACTGATTTCCCAGAGAAACACCAACCTTCCAATACTTTCCCTCATCCTCGGTACGCCCGCACTCGTCCATTTTTGTAACATGGCCGGTCTAGCCGCTGACACACAATAGTAACGGGAAAGAGCAACTCCCCAGGTCCCATCCCCCTCCCCCTTCAGCAATTCCATGTGGGCTGGGGCCACTTCCATCCGTATCCCTGTAGCACCTCTATAAAACCGTCTAGCTCCCTCCACAATGGTTGCACCTTATGGCATCCCCACACTATCTGCAAAAGGTCACCCCTCTCCCCACACCCCCTCCAACAGGTATCCGCTTGCTCCAGATAAATACAGTGCAGCCTAGCTGGGGTCCAGATCATCCTGTGCCAGTATTTAGGGGAGCTCTCTACCCGAGCCATTCCCCATGCAAGCCTCCGTTCCCCTACAGAGATGGGCTTCCACCGCTCCACCTCCCAGGTACCCCCTAATTCCCCCTCCCACTGTTCCTGCCATCGGGCCTTACCCTCTGCCCTTGCATTCAGTAAGCATTACGGTTTGGACACCAGACCCCTTCCTGGTCCATCAGTTACACATACCCCGTTAGCCAGCCCTGTAGATCCCTCTGTACCCCCTGCCTTTGCAGATAGTACCAGAGCTGCATATACGAATATAGGTCGGTATCCCTCACCCCAAACTCTTTTTTGAGCTCTGCATAGGGCCGTAACCCCACTATCGCATCCACCACCTGCCCCACCCTCTCCAACCCCTTCTCGGCCGAACGTTGTAAACTCCCCTCCCCCACCTCCCTGTGGCGAAGGCAACCATGTTCTGTACGTATGTGGCCCGGGGCAGGCTCTTCCCTTGCAGTAATTAACCCTTCAATTTCCCCCATATCTGCAAAGTTAACCTCCGGTACGGGTTCACGGTCCCCTACCCGACCCTTCCCCTCCCCACCCCACCCCATACCACTGCCTCCAAACACACTCCCTCTGCCTACTCCATTGCGGGGTTTCCCCCCTCTCTCTCCACACAAACAATGCCCTATGCTGTGCGTCGTCGTAGTGGTTGTCCAAATTGGGAACTCCCAGCCCCCCTTCCTCCTGCGGTCGAAGCATGGCAAGCCTATCTACCCTTGCCCTCTTGCCCTCCAAAATACACCTCATTATCGGATCGTGCATCCCCCTAAGGCACTTCCTCGGCACGTTAGACGGTAGGGCCATAAAGACAAACAAACCCTGTGGTAGCACATTCATCCTTATTGTAGCTATTCTCCCCATCCACGACAGGTGGAGCCCCCTCCATCTTTCTACGTCCTTCCCTATCGCCACCATCAGGGGTTTATAATTCCACTCCTGTACACAGTCTAGAACTGCTCCCAACTGTATCCCCACATACCGAGAACCTCCACGCACCCATTTAAATGGAAATGTGCCCCTCAACCTCTCCTCCAACCCCCTATCCATATTAGAACTCAATATTTCCGTCTTATCTACGTTCAACTGATAGCCCGACACTTCACCATACTGCCCTACTGCCTTTAGCAGATTTGGCAGGCTAACCAAAGGGTGCCCCAAAGTATGAATAACATCATCCGCAAAAAGTGCTACCTTACTGAGCTGCCCCTGCACCTCAGTTCCACCAATATCTACCTGCCCTCGGACGTATGCTGCCAATGGTCCAATAACCAAGGGATACAATAGTGGCGACAAAGGGCACCCCTGCCTTGTTCCTCTGCCCAGCCCAATGCTCTCAGGGTATCCCCCGTTCACCCGTATTTGCGCCCGTGGACAGGCATACAGCGCTCTCACCCTCCTTAGGAATGACTCTCCTACCCCTACCTTGTCTAACACCTGCAACATAAATCCCCACTCTGCCCTGTCATAATACCTTTCATTGTCAACCGACAGATATACTGCCTCCCTCCCTGTTTGCAAAGACCAGATAACATCTAACAGCTTCCGAATGTTATCGCCCCTATGCCTCCCTGTAATGAGCCCGTCTGATCCTTATGCACAGGTTTCTGCAATACTTTCTGAAACCTACCCACCATAATCCTAGCCAACACCTTAGCATCCACATTAATAAGCCAGATGGGCCGGTACGCTCCACAGACAGTATGATCCATCCCCTCCTTAGGAAGAATCATTACACCCACCTCCTCCATAGACCGGGGTGGTTCCGCACCCTGCAGCACCCCATTGCGGACCTCCATTGACAACCCACCTATCTCACCCTGCATGACCTTATAAGAGTTTGCCATGTAGCCATCCAGGCCCGGAGCCTTCCTGTCCTTAAAGGTCTTCACCGCTCCCTTTACCTCCTCATAGGTCACTGGCTTCCCCAATTCTTCCTCCGCACCCTCCGTGAGCTTACTCAGACTACACCTCGCCACAAACTCCTCCCCCGTCTTCCCTTCCCCTCGCACCTCACCACTGTGGAGTTAGTATGATACGCTACAAAGGCCTTCCTAATGTCCTCTGCCATATACACCATTGTCCCCTTTGTGTTATGCACCCCTCCTATTGTGGATCGCTGCCGTCGCGCTTTCATCCTGCAGGCCATTCTCCCCCTGCTCGGTTCCCCCCTTCATTCCACCCCTGCTGCAATTTAGTCAGGGAAAATGCTGTGTCCGCCGCCCTTAACTGGTCCAATTCCACTCTCACCTTTTGTAGTGCACACAGACATACCTGTCACTCGCACAACACTGACACATAGCAATGAGGGACATCTGGCCATCGTAAGTATGTTGAACATCTTCACAACTTTATTTACAGAGTTTAACTATACACAGTCAGAAAACGTGATGAAAAACCAAGGACAGGACCATATATCAATAAAACTTTATTAACAATATAGGCTCAAGAATGCCAACCAGGCACAAAATTGCCAACCTAACACAGGCCGTGTTTCGTGAATACTTCTTCAGGGGTGAAGGCAAACAATATACCTCAAATGCTCTTCACTATAAACGGCACTCTCGTTGAAACACCTCATGCCAAGCAATCACATTATCCAAAAGTATCACTGTTCAACAGGCACTTGAATTCAAAAACAGAATCGCTGAAGGATAAGAGCCGGTAACATGGAGAATACACTGTTCAGTGAGAGCAGTTCATAGTTGTGGGGCCCTGTCTGGTAGGGGCCCTGCCTCCCTGTCCCTGGTGGGCGTGGCAGGCCGTGGCACGGGCCGGCACAGGGTGGGTGTGTCATGCAAAACCTCGCACTACACACCCTGGGGACCCCCTTCACGTGGTGGCTGGCCGGGTGCGCCCCCCGCACACTGTTCCTCCAGCCTGCGCAGCCGGTCAGCCACCACGGTCAGGGTTGCCAGGACCTGCCCCATGATGAGAGCGTGCTGCCTCTGGGCGTGCGCCTGGGCATGCACAGCCGCAACCAGGCGCAGCCCGCACATGCAGCCGCACAGACACACATCTCCCCATGTCTGTGTGGCTGCATGCACGGTGCGCCTGTCAGTGGCTATGTGTGGCAGACACATGTCCAGGAGGTGTGCTTCACTGGCATCATGGGGCAGGTTGCTGGTGCCCCCGTTGCCCTGTGGCAGCCCATGCCACTGGACGCTGGTCACAGCCCCCGCCCCCACCCCATCCCCTGCCACCCCCTCCCCCTCCCCAGCCCTGCTACCCCCTCTACTGCCCCATCCCCCGCCTGCCCCACCCCCACCTCACCCACCTGATCCCCCTCTGACCCCTGGAGCCCCACCACAACACCCCTCTCCCCCACCTACGCCCCCTCTCCCCCTCCTCCCCCCACCCCTCTGCCCCCTCCCCTGCCTCATCTACTCCCACCCCCTCCTCCTCCCCGTCCTCCTCCTCCCCCTCGCTGTGTCCAGCGGTGCTCTCCTCCTGGCCACCCCCGCCGTTGTCATCCTCCATCGGCTCAGGGGCATTGGCCTCCTCCAGCCCCACTGCGCCGACTGCCACCTCCGGCCCTGCTGCCGCCACATCAGCACGTGCATCCGCTGTGGGAGAGGGGAACACGAATGATCTCCATGGTCACACATCAGCCACAACAGTCACATGCATCCTGTGAATCTGCCAGCTCTTGCCCCACAGGGCCATGTCATGTCACTCACCGTCCCGTTGCGCCATCCTGTCGCGCTGTACCCGTGAAATGAAGCGCGGGTACCTCGCTCGCAGTTCACGGGCCTTCTTCCGCAGGTCCTCCACCTGTTGGGTAGACAACATGCATGGGCATTAGCGCACACACACCCTTTAAAGGCCTTGGACACACCACATATATATCTCTGTGTGCAACAGGTGCCTGCCCTTTTTGTGTGGGACACTCATGCCCCATACGTTTTCAGGGCCACTCCCATGTGTGCACTGTGCACGCGCATGTCTGGCGTGGACCCTATGTGCCCTGTGTGCGGGTCCCTCCAAGCCAGACACAGCGCACATGTGCGGGCCGTCTCCACACATCTGCCAGTGCCCATCAGCTACTGCCGAGATGGAAGGTGGGCCTCTGCAGTGCTTCCTGCTGCATCCTGGGGATATAGTTGAGCCTTGTACTCCTACACAGGGGCAGATACCACAGCACCAGGATGGGGGATGGACCCCTGATGTGAGGCCTGCTGCATCCTGGGGATATGGTTGAGCCTTGTGATCACAAACAGGGGCAGATTCCATAGCACCAGGATCGGGGATAGACCCCTGATGTGAGACCTGCTGCATCCTGGGGATATAGTTGAGCCTTGTACTCCTACACAGGGGCAGATACCATAGCACTAGGATGGGGGATGGACCCCTGATGTGAGGCCTGCTGCATCCTGGGGATATAGTTGAGCCTTGTACTCCTACACAGGGGCAGATACCATAGTACCAGGATGGGGGATGGACCCCTGATGTGAGGCCTGCTGCATCCTGGGGATATGGTTGAGCCTTGTAATCACAAACAGGGGCAGATATCATAGCACCAGGATCAGGGATTGACCCCTGATGTGAGGCCTGCTGCATCCTGGGGATATAGTTGAGCCTTGTGATTGCTGACAGGGGCAGGTGACATACCCCTGTGTGTCTCTTGGCCTCTGTGATGGACCTGTGGTGTCGTGTGGATAGGGCACATCACTGAGGCTGCAAAAGCACCACATACCATAACATTGTACTGGGTACTCCATCTCTGTGGTGGTCACAGCTACCCCCTGGGGGCAGGGCGATTCTGTTTTTTGGGGGGGGGGCAGACGTTACTCCCAGCTGGACACACCAACACATGACATTCCCTGGCAGTGCATGGCTGATAGGTGGTTTGGTTACCGGGTGTTCTCCTTCACATCCTAGGTTGGGGTGCCTGTCCCCATGCACTTACCTCACGTGGGTAGTCAGAGCTTCTATTGTACCTCCTGGTGAGGCGCTCCCAGGCCCTCCTTACTCTGGCCAGATTCTGCCTCAGAGATGAGCCAGGGAAGAGGCGATCCTGGCGGAGGCAGAATAGTTCAGTGAGCAGATAGAGATCTGCCATGGTGAAGGCAGGCTTCCTTGACATGGCAGCCATCTCCTCGAGAGTTGTTTGTGCTGCGTAGCTGCGCGCGTAGCCACGTGCGTAGGTACGTGCGTGGGTACGTGCGTAGCCGCGTGCGTGGGTACGTGAGTATTTATTTATTTATTTATTTAACAGTATTTCTAAATAAATAAATAAATAAATAAATAAATACTCACATACCCACGCACGCGGCTACGCATGTACCCACGCACGTACCTACGCACGTGGCTACGCACGCAGCTACGCAGCACAAACAACTCTCGAGGAGATGGCTGCCATGTCAAGGAAGCCTGCCTTCACCATGGCAGATCTCTATCTGCTCACTGAACTATTCTGCCTCCGCCAGGATCGCCTCTTCCCTGGCTCATCTCTGAGTAGCCGCGTGCGTGGGTACGTTCGTGGGCACTTGATTTTATAGGACCATGAGGGTGTTTTGCAGTTTTAATTGATGCTACCAACTAAACGTGTGATAGGCTATGGCCTATAAGAGCCTGTATGTTAGGCCTGGATTTTAAACCCCCTACCTTTTAGTACTGCTGCTAAGAATCAGAATTGCCTGTTAGAGAAGTCTGCTTATTGCAGAGTCTGCATGATGTCTTACAACACTGTCTGCTTCAAACATTTCTCATTAAGATACTTTCACATTCCTTTGGCTAGAGATGTCCTCGATGTGGAGATGTAACTAACACTTTTTTTTTTTTTTTTATTGAAAGGCTTCCAAAAAAATACATAACATCATAAACCAGAAAGATCTTCAAAGAAGATGCAACAATAATACCATAACTTCAGATCACAACAGCATTCAACGATATGCCTTCATTTTTGCAATTTTAAAATAAGGAAACAGGGAACAATAACCCCCAACCTCCCTTTCTCCCCCCCCCCCCGAAACCTCCCTAGCCCAGTACCCCCCTCCCACCCCACCTCCCAAACCCCCCCACTATGGCTTGCTAATGTTCAAGTACGGGAGTGTGGTGAGCAAAAGACACACTCAGGGGGCAGGCTCCCTTTAAAGTTTGACTGTTCCCCCCTCTTAGCCAGCATAGTCACGCACCATATCGAGAGACGAAGGGCACCCACACCAGCTCAAAGTGCGCCAGGCGCATCCTACTGACCGCTACTCCTCGTTCCATGGCATACATATCCCACATCCGTTCCAGCCAAGCCTGAAAGGAAGGGGCCAAGGCACGCTTCCAGGCTGCTGCAAGGGATAATCTAGCTGCATTCAGGCCATGGCGGAGTAGGGCAAGTTGCAGGGCCCGTGCACTAGGCACCGAGGTCCCAAGCAGGAAGATCCCCGGATCCCAAGGGACACTCACTCCTAGAAGCAATTGCATCCGGTATTGTATACCCCTCCAAAAGGCGCGAATGCGGGGGCAATCCCACCAAATATGCCCTAGGGTACCCCGTTGCCCACAGTTACGCCAGCAGAGGTCCACCGCCCCAGGATATATGCACGCTATCCGCGCCGGGGTCATGTACCAACGGTACAGGATTTTATAATTGGTTTCACTGGCGTTAATCGCTATCGCACTCTTCCACAATTGAGTTTCCGCCCTTTCCCACTGCTGCTCAGTATAGGAGAGGTTCAAGTCGGAGTTCCAAAGTTCCCTGTGTCTAGTAGAATATGATTGGGATCCCTGCAAGTGGGCATATAAAGTCGCCACGAGTCCCTTAGTGGTAGTGCACCCCTCACAGTAATGTTCCAATTCTGTCAGGGCCCGAGCAACCTGGGGCCGAACAAGTTTGGATCGAACCCAGTGTGTCACTTGCAGATATTGAAAATGTTGCCTAGCCGGAATGTCAAATTCATCTTGTACCGCACGAAAAGGTTGTAGTTGACCATCAGCAAAAAGTTGTCCAACCCGACTAAGGCCGTGATGTCCCCACTGCCGAAAGACTGTATCACTTAACCCCGGCGGGAAAGAGGCGTTATCCACTATAGGGGCTAAAGGGGTTAAATCCATGTCGCGAGATCGAAAGTGCTGGTCCCAACAACGGAGGGTATGAAGTATATAGGGATTGCTGGTGCGGATACCACGGCGGAGTTTTGGGCCAAGCCACAGCCAGTCTCCCAAGCCGGCTCCCCCTGCCAAATTCATTTCCAATTGTACCCATCGCTTAGTGCTGTCAGCAATCATCCACTCCACCCCCGCCCGGCATTGCGCCGCCGCATGGTACCAATGTAAATTGGGCATGCCCATACCTCCAGAGCGCGTACGGGCATAAAGAACCTGTCGCGCCAAGCGCGAGCGGCGATAACGCCAAATGAATTTCATAAGCAACTGCTGCCAGGTCGCCAAGGTAGCCCGTGCGATGGGGAGCGGCAGAACCTGAAAAAGGTAGAGAAAGCAGGGAACAACCACCATCTTGACTACGGCTATACGCCCGAACCAGGAAAGGAGCAGGCCATTCCATACCTCTAGATCCCGCCGGATCTGACGAAGCAAGGGATCGTAGTTGGCTTTAAAGAGGTCTGCTCTCTCCACAGTCACATGCACCCCTAAATAGCGTAGAGCTCCGGACACCCAACGGAGAGGATAAGCCGCTTGAAGTTCCGCACAAACCGCCCCGGGGACCCCAACATTCAGGATCTCCGATTTAGTGTAATTAATTTTAAAACCGGATACCCGAGCATAGTTTTCGAACAACTGCATCGCAACTGGAAGGGAAGTGGACGGATCGACCAGGGACAGTATGATGTCATCCGCAAAGAGTGCAATCCTATATTCCGCAGGGCCAATAAGAACCGCCCTCAAACCTAAATGTTCTCGGAAGCTCTGAGCCAAGGGCTCCATCGCGAGTGCAAAGAGCAGGGGCGAAAGAGGGCAACCCTGTCGCGTGCCCCGTTCCAGCAAAAAATGCCTCGAGTGTCCCCCATTAATCCGAACGCACGCCTGGGGCATCTGATAAAGACTACGAACCCAACAAATAAAATTTGAGCCGAAGCCCATTGTCTCCAGCACACACCATAAATATTCCCAGTCGACCCAGTCGAAAGCCTTTTCTGCGTCAATCCCCACCAGCAGGGCTGGTTGTGGTTCCTGCTGGGCTACGTGTATGACCTGCAACATACGCCTAATGTTGTCTGCAGCCTGGCGGCCTGGCACGAAGCCGACCTGATCTGGGTGGACCAAGCTCGGAAGGACCCGATTCAGGCGCGCCACCAACACAGAGGCAAATATTTTAACGTCAACGTTTAACAGGGAGATGGGGCGGTACGATGCCGCATCGTGCAATGGTTTACCAGGCTTGGGTATCATCACGATCAGTGCCTCGCGCAGGGACGGCGGTAACGAGACCCCTGCCAAGATCTCGTTGAACAAGACAGTCAAGGTTGGCGCTAATTGTATCCTAAACTTCTTATAATATTCTGCTGGGAAGCCATCACTACCTGGGGCACTGCCAGTTTTCAATCGTCGAATTGCAATTTCCACTTCGTCTACCGTTAATTCAGAATCTAGCTGAGCCCGATCAGAGTCGGAGAGATGCGGCAGACCAATCCCCTGCAAATAATCCTGTACACGACCCCGCTCAAAGGGCTCCGCCTTATAGAGCTGCTCCAGAAAGTCAGCAAAGAGATCACGTATCTCCCGGGAAATAACCCTCCTCCGTCCCCCAGCGTCGCGCAGTTCTCGCACCACTCTCGCGGATTGTTGTTGGTGAAGACGCAGAGCTAGGAAGCGGCCTGTTTTGTTCCCATGCTCATAGAAAGTTTGCCGTAGTTTCCGGCGTTTATTATCTAATTCTTTCTGCAGACACGCATCCAAGTTAGCTCGAGCGGTCCGTCACTGGCGCAGGGCCTGTCGGGAACCAGTTCGGGCGTGTTCCAGACCTAGGCGAGTAGCCTCCTCCACCAACAGGTCGTGGTCACGCGTCCACATTTTGCGCGTGCGGGCTGCCTCCGCCATGAGTTGACCTCAAGCCATAGCCTTATAAGCATCCCACACCGTGGGGAGAGGAACATCTCCAGAATTGTTAAGCTCGAAAAATTCCGTGATAAAACGGACATGGTCCTGCACTGCACCCTGCCGCCGTAGGAACCTCACGTCTAAGCGCCAAAGCCGTTGGTGTTCACTGTACAATCTGGCCGGAAGAGCGAGCCAGCACGGGGCATGATCTGACCAAGTCAGCGCTCCATGTCCAGCCTTCACTCTCCCGTCCATCAGGCGCTGATCCAATAGAAAAATCAATGCGAGTGTGAACCTGATGGACCGGAGAATAGTACGTATAGCCTCTTTCCTCCCCGTGGGTGTCCCTCCAGACGTCCCTCAATCCTAAGTCGAGCATGAGACGCTGTAGGGCTCTTGCCAACCCCTCCACTCGCCCCCCAGCGCGACTTGTGGAATCCAGATGGGGCACCAGATGCGTGATACAGTCCCCCCCAGAACAATAGGACCCCTTGCAAAATCAGCCAGCAAGGCTTTCAACCGTGCAAAAAAGGCCCCCTGACCTGTATTGGGAGCATAAACATTAGCTAAGGTTAGCAAGTGCCCTTCTAAGCGGATATTCAAGAAAAGCCACCTCCCCAGAGCATCTTGCTTTATCTCCTCTATCTGGAGAGAAAGGCTCTGGTGAAATAGTAAGGCTACTCCCCGCTTCTTTCGTCCCTGTGCATCTGAGGCAACCCGCACCTCAGTATACGGGGACCTCTTTAGCCATCCCTGCTTACAGTTCCGAAGATGGGTCTCCTGTAAGTAAACGATGTCCCCCTGCAGGGTGCGCAATTCTGAGAACAGCAGGGACCTCTTCCTCTGGGAATTGAGGCCCTTAACATTCAAAGAAATAAAGCGCACCATTAGCAATTACAATCCACTCTCTCGCTGCTGCCTACGATCCAGAAGGTCCCAATGGTAGCTCCCCCCCATCAAACCCGGGGAATTGGTAGGTCGGGCCCACCCACTCCACCCTCCAAGAACAGAAGCCATAGTCCCTCCTCCCAAGCCCAAGCACACCTCCCAATACCACGTTGAAAAAAAGCCTCCCCTCCCACCCCTCCCCCCCCCCTTCCCGTCAATACCACCTGCCTGTTTAAATTATTACAGGACACGGTAAATTGACCACAAACCCCGCACCCCCCAGAACCCCTCAATGCAAAAATTCAACCTCAACAGTGGAAAACAGAGAAAAACATACTCCCCACTAGTAACTAACACTTTTAATGTGCCTTTTGATCAGCTGAATTGAGGAGGGGAAATAGAGAAAGAGGCCCAGAGAGAGTCCCTGATTGGATAAATGGGGGGAGGAGGGAGGGGCATTGGGACCAATAGAGAGCTTGTGTGTTTTAGATTGTTCGCATATGTATATAATGGATTTGCTCCTGTTCAAGCTTGCTCACTCACTTTTGGACTCATTCCTGTCTGGGCCTTGTGCACAATACATTGGCTTGGATTCTGTACGTGACTCCTGGTATTAATTGGTTGCATACACTCTGCTGCTACAAAAGGAAATGCCTCAGACAGCCCTACCACATATCACCACAGTGGGTCCAAACCCATAACCTCTGTCTCCACAGTCAGTGCAGTTGCCAGTGGCCTACATCTCTATAGCTCCTGCTACATGCCTGACTGGCTACAGAGGAACTGCAGGTCACCACACAGACCGTCTGCTGTGGTTGCCAGGGTTGGATTGGATCAGCCACACCCAAGATGCACTGCACATGCAAATCAGCCGTCTACAGATGGTCACATGTTGCGGTATGCACCCCCCCAGCACCTCGGCCTGGTGGGGTGTCCTGACCATGTGCAATCCCACAGCACCTCAGCCTGGTGGGGGTACTGACCATGTGTGTTACTGCCACAGAGTGGCTACCGTCCATCACAGTGGACGGGTCCTGTGCTCAACCTGAGGGTCAGGTGGGGTGCCCAGCACCATTTACACAGCACCTGGCCTTGCTGCGATGGGCTATGCTACAGGTCCCCATCAGTGCCCCTGTGTGATAGGTGGTCCCTGCAGATACCCTTAGCATTTGCCTGTGTATCATGTTTTGCCCGTGTGGACTATGATGCACCCGGAATAGTGCATACACTGTGTGGGTGCCATGGTCACATGATTTCAGGTCGGGGGGGGGGGGGGTTTGGGTCCATAGGCGGTTTACATATCAACACCCAACCCACCCTCTGTGGCTCAGGGTGGGAAACAGGGTTTCCAAATAATAGATTGACATTTTACCCCCCTACACTGGTGACAGTAGAGGGGACCATTCACCCTAGTCCTGCCGGGGCATTGACACTCCTACAGGGCAGTCTATGCAGATCTGTACGCCTCCATACATTGGGCAGTGACAGACAGACAGTAGACCTGGTACTGCGCAGCTGCCCCACACCACTATCTGACATCCTCCAGCAGCAAGCAAAGTGAGTCACCAGCCGCTGCATCCTGCAAGGTGTTCCAGCCACACACATACTAACTGCAGACAGTTTGCTTGCTAGTCCATAGTGCATGTTCCTGGAGATGACGTGTGCACCCACACCTGGGATGTGCACACACCCACCAAACAGATGGGCCAGTGATTGGGCTCCAGAGAACAGAGCCCATATATCTCACTTCAGAGGAGCACTATGTAGCAATATGGGGGAACCCAGCCATGCCGTGGTCACTGCACAGTCAGGGTGAGCATGACCACCCAGCAGGACATGCCGTAGCCACCCTGTCCGTGTAGGTGGTGGGCAGGCCCTACAATGTCCCAGCCATTGCCCTGGGCCCTGTGCAGGTGCATCCTGCCCAGGCCGCCCTGTCCGGCTATACCCACAGTACCTTGCTCCTCATTATGCACATTGGCAGGCCAATACTGGCAACAGTGCTAGCGGTGTGGGATGCAGAGGGTGTTGGCAAACGCCACACACTGGATAGACTGACGCACACCCCCACACCTATGCCAGCATTGTGCACCTATATAGGCTTTTGGCAGCCCAGGACACCGCACTAGTCCTGGGCACAGTGCAGGCATGGCTATGGTATGCCATACTGTTGGGGTCTCTCCCCAAGGTGGTGGACACTGTCAGGTTACAGATGTGACACACACTCCACAGACATCACAGAGGTTGGTAAGCTACAGCCCACTGGGCAGCTTGTGCTAACCTTAGGGATTGCTATGTGCCAGTTATCATATCAACCTTTTGCTATCTGTGTACCGTATTCCCGGGTTTTGGGTGGCATTGCTAGGGTATGCAGTGCTAGTATTGGGAGATGCACACAGGGCCCAACATCCTGCCTCTCCAGGACACTGTGGCTAATGGGGCCTGTGGGTGCGGGTGTTTCCACCTCTGTGGGTCACTGCTCTTGGACAGGGGTTCCCAACTCCAGTCCTGGTGGGCCGCACCATGTTCGGGTTTTCATGCTGTCCCTGATGAATATGCATGAGATACATCTGCATACCATGGGGGCGGCGCATCAAAATACAGCACAGGCATCTTTATTGCAGACAGCATGGAACCTGAATGTTGTTTGGACCTCCGGGACTGCTTTTGGGAGACTCTGCTCTCGGTAATGCGCCTGTTTGTGGTGTCTGTGCTCTGTAGGGTAAAATGTAGGTGTTCCAGGCATGTTTCTTCTATCAGCAATACAAGGTTCCATCTTTCTTACCATGGTTTATTACTGGTAAAAAGTATGGGGACAGAGTTGGCAGGGACCACAGCTAGGGTTTGAACCTGTGACTTTCTGCTCCCAAGCATACTGGCTGTGCTTACTGTGCCACAGGGACAGATCATTCCCTGGAGGTACCATGACTGTTTGTCATACGGAGCCTGTCTGTTGCAGTGCACGGCACCCACCTAGACCGGGCTAGGCCATGGTCTGCTGCAGCCAGGTGCCACTGCCCCCTCCACCATCTGTACTCCCTCCGCCACCATGCTAACATGTCCTTCTATTGGAAACAGCATGACACCTGCATGATTTGTAGCCCTCCTGGGCTGCATTTGGCAGACTCTTCTCTAGGTAATGTGCCTGTTTGTGGTGTCTGTGCTCTGTAGAATAAAATGTAGGTGTTCCAGGCATGTTTCTTCTATCAGCAATTAGAGGTTCCATCTTTCTTACCACGGTTTATTACTGGTAAAATGTATGGGGACAGAGTTGGAAGGGACCACAGCTAGGGTTTGAACCTGTGACCTTCTGTTCCTGAGCACACTGGCTGTGCTTACTGCGCCACACGGACAGATCACTCCCTGGACGTACCATGACTGTTTGTCATACGGAGCCTGTCTGTTGCAGTGCACAGCATCCACCTACATGGGTCTGGGCCGTGGCCTGCAATGGTCAGATGTCACTGCCCCCTCTGCCACCGGTACCCCTCTGCCACCATGCTGCCATGCCCTTCTGCTGGTGGTGCTGGTGGTGCGCAGTCTCGGGCCATCCAGTGTGTGGGTAGGCAGCTGCCTATGGTGTGGGTGATGGGGTAGGGGTGCCTGCCACTGTACTGTGCCCTTAGGGGTAGCTGCTGGGTACTGTCCCCTGTGACACTGCGGGGGGCACACTCATGCCCATGTTGGGCCCTCATCAGTTGCAGTCTAGCTCTGCTGTTTATGCATTCCTATGGGCTAACTGAGCATCACCCTAGTCCCAACTGTGGCCCAGCTGCACCACAGCATGTGCCGCCTGCGGCCCTCTGTATCCCCTTTTCCAGCATCTGCCCAGTTGCCCGTTCCGACATGCCCACCCTGCTGTTGCAGTACATGTGCACGCCATGGGGAACCTGTCCACTAACAAGGGGAAGCCCTGATCTGCGCTGTTTCACCGTGGCATCATTCACCTTCTATGGGGACAGAGTATACACCCTTCCACAGTTGATATCTTTTTCTGAGGCTTTCTCAGTGGTATTTATTGCTGTTTCCCATTGATATCACTATTGGCTAGCTTGGTTATGTTTGCCCTTTTGTTCCGTGCACATGTATCACACTTATCACGTTTTGTGGGTTTCCCTGCCTATGCTGTACATTGCTGACACTGAAATGGTTTCCCTCCCCTTCAAATGTGCATCTAACGGCAGGTTTTCATTCGCGGTAGGATTCAGCCCTTGAGTTCAGCGCGTTGGTGTGCCTGGAGCCTCTCCACGCCCACTCTCCGCCCATTGACCCCTTCTCTCCGCCCTCTCTCCACCTTCTGCGGTGTTTTACCGTGCCGCGGAGCTTTACGATCGTTACGTGAGGTTAACGCGCGTTCTGAGTCATTAACGATCGTTAACGTCTCAGAACGCATGTTAATGTCACGTAACGATCGTTAACGTTACATAACGCGCGTTATGTAACGTAACGATCGTTAACGTTACATAACGCAAAGTTATGTAACGTAACGATCGTTAACGTTACATAACGCGCGTTATGTAACGTTAACGTAGTTTAGTAAACATGCCCCCAAGTGTTTCGCCAACTGACTTCTTCAGGAGCAGGGCTCGACGAAATAGAAACCATCTTCAGTTACTAACTGAAAGAGCATAATAAAAAAAAAACAATATAAAACTATACAAAAGTGTCTTAGTGAATAACATTGTCAAACAGGACTTACGAAAAGCCCCAGGACATCAGCCCGAAGATGCCAAAGCATTCAGCGTTTGCCTAAAAAGCAAAAATGATGCAGAGTCTGTGCTTTAAAAGGCAGGACATTTGTATTTACCACGTCTTAGAGGAATTATAAAGAACACTTTTTCAGAAATCTGTGCAACGCAACACCTTACTACGTTATCATAGTCATCACCCTGCTCCTCTTTGGAATAGGCTTCCATTCGGACAATTTTTGCGACTGTGGCGCATTTGTTCAACATTACAGGAATTTCAATATCACACAATGGAACTGAAGCTTAGGCTCCTTGCCCGTGGATATCCTAGAGTGGTTATCACATGCAGTTACAAACGAGCTTGCTATTCCCATCGTGAGTGGCTATTGATAGACCAATCTGTTACTAATCTTCAAGGGGACGAAAAAGTGGTCAGTGTACTCCCCTTCATTAAGGATGTTTCGGAGGTTACCCAACTGTTGCTCGAGCATTGGTTGATTCTCCGTTTTCACCCCTGTTTTTGCAAACCTCTATTGATTGCTTACTCTTGGAGCACTAATATTTGGGACAGAGTTGTTCATTCTATTGTGCGAATGGATCGCTCTTCTCTTTCATATGATCTCTTGGGCCATTTTGCTTGTGGTAATTGTAGATACTGTATATCTACTTTGGAAGGACCAGTTTGGTCTGATCCTAGATCTGGAATGGTACTACAATCTTATTGACGTATGACATGTTCATCTAGTTTTGTGGTGTATTTAATTGTATGCCCCTTTGGGCTACTTTACATTGGCTGCACCACTAGACCAGTGAAGCTGCGCTTAGGTGAACATGCTTCTCATTTAAATACTTCCACAACTTCTGCCATGATAGTAATACATTGCCTTGAATAACATCTGTCCCAACAACTACAGTGGCAAATCACTGATCATGCCCTGCCGATCCCCAGAGGGGTGATTGGATCTCCAAGCTTCAATGGGCTGAACAACGTTGGATTTTCAAATTACAGACAGCATCTCCACTTGGCTTAAATTTAGAATTGGACTTGCCCAGTCTTGTCTGAATGAGCCAATTATGCAGGCAGTATCTGTTGATGGCACTTTGCCTGATGTTGATTGGTAGATTCAAGGTTTATGACATTTTGTTTACATCAGGCGCCAGTCATTTAAACAGAGCAAGCTTGAATGGTTCTCAGAAACGCTTTTACTGTATTGGAGCAAGAGTCCTTAAAACACCTGAAGTAGGGCCACTGCAGGCTTGAAACGTGTTACACATCGTGGCTGGATTCTTTATGGATGGTTCTTTGCGCTTACTCAGATAAGTTTTAAGAATTCCATGAATAATAAAAAATATTAAAAGGAGGTGCTGTTTTGAGGAAGCGGAGTATTCCCTCCCCTTGACAGGTCATCCAAGACAAAGATATATTTTTCTATGGTTTTGCTTGCTTGATTTAGTTGGTTTCCTATTTTTCTCTGGTGATTATTTTGGCTGACCAGTTTTTGGTTTTGGTCATTGGATTTGATATAATTTAAAACAAAGATATGTTCCAGTGTATATTAAAATGCAGAAACCGAGGGCCATCATACACAGAACCAATCACTGATGTCACCAGTCACATGCAATTCTGTAATCAACTTTTTCATTTTCTATAATGCACCCACCAGGGACACTATCAGAGACAAAGGAACCAGCCAAAGCAGCAGTGGGAAGGTAAGCTCCTCCCCGCTGCACTGGACATCATCGACCCGTGCCCAGAGACTAAATAACTGCACGGCTCCTCTAAGGCACTCACACACACTCATAAGATCACACACCCATCCAGCACAGTCACCCAGATGCAGCACCGACTCCTGCAACCTCTAGGGACACTACCAGAGACAAAGGAACCAGCCAAAGCAGCAGCGGGAAGATAAACTCCTCCCTACTGCACTCGGCATCATCAATCCATGCCCAGAGACTCAATAACTGCATGGCTCCTCTAAAGTGCGCCCGTGCCTGAGGGCCTCGCAAAGAGGGCCCTTAGGCAGGGACCAAGAAAAAGCCCTAAACACCTCCCCATGGCTGCAGAACACACATTCAAGAACGAAGAATAAGGGACAGAAAGACACCAGTATCCACCATGTACACACACCCCAGAAATCAAACCTCAGGTGGACGCCGTCAACAGCCAGAGACAACCCTGCTCTCGATATACCCACTGCTCTATACACTATTAGCAATCCTACTTCTTACTGCAGCATACAAACATCATACACATTCAGCACCCCAGCTATGACTCAACTCCCATGCTAACGTACCAACACACATTCTATACCCACACAACATACACAGAAGCCAACACCATCTAATATACATCTAGAACTCAACTAATCATACTTCCACAGTCTCACAGAAGATACCTCCCATGAATGCACTGCATTGTGCACTCATCAACTCACACTCAATCAGAAACAAAATCCCTACCATAAGAGACTTACTCTCATCCCAGCACCTTGACATATTATGCATTAAGGAAACATAGATCACCGAAATGGACAACGTACTACTAAACCAACTCACACCAAACAGCTACACCATCTACCAATGTCCACGATCACAACATAGAGGTGGAGGAGTGATGATCATTGGCAAGATTAACCTCAAATTCCGATACAATGCAGGTGAGAACAGCGATGAAACTGACACCATCACCTTAACCAACCAACAGATAATCATCAGCCTCATATACAGGACACCAACTGCCAATGCCAATGACCTCTCAATCATCCTGGACAAAGTGATCACCTCCTCAAAATTAGGAAAAGACTTCCTAGTCCTGGGAGACTTTAACCTCCCTTCGTTGCAACTGAACCACGCAATACATTCCTTCAAGCAATGTCAGCAGTGAACCTAAGCCAACTCATAAAAACATCCACACATGAAAAGGGCAACACCCTTGACCTGACTTAAACAACCATACATAGTAACATAGTAACGTAGTAACATAGTAGATGACGGCAGATAAAGACCAGCATGGTCCATCTAGTCTGCCCAGCAAGATGGCAAGTGTAGGTGCAGGCCACCCCTCCCCATGTCTTTGTTTAGGGGTGAACCCACCACTCCATGTAGGACACCCCTATTTGTTGAGAAGTTAGATGGTTCAGAAGTTATATGTTTCAGTTTATTTTGTTTTTATCCTGTTGCTGTAAAGGGATCCACTGTGTTTGTCCCATGCCGTTTTGAATTCTGTCACCGTGTTTGCCCCCACCACTTCCATCGGGAGGGCATTCCAAGCATCTACCACCCTTTCAGTGAAAAAATATTTCCTGACATTGCCTTTCAATTTACCACCTTGCAGCTTCATGTTATGCCCTCTAGTTTTACAGCTTCCCTGTCTTTGGAAGAGGTTTCTTTGTTCATAATTTCTCTTTAAGTATTTAAAGGTCTGAATCATATCTCCCCTGTCCATCCTCTCCTCCAAAGTGTACATATTTAGGTCTTCAAGTCTCTTCTCATAAGGCTTCTGACATAGGCTTCAAATCATTTTGGTCGCCTTCCTCTGAACAGTTTCCAGTCTTTTTACATCTTTTGCAAGATATGGTCTCCAAAACTGAACACAGTACTCCAAGTGAGGCCTCACCAGTGACTTATACAGTGGCATTAGTACCTCTTCCTTTCTGCTGGTAATTCCTATTTGTATGCAACCCAACATCTTCCTGGCTTTTGACACCGCCTTGTCGTCCAGCCCATTAGAAAGCACTATAAACACTGACCATTTAGAACCCATAACAAACCCACCATATCATAACAGCACTACCAGGATTTACAAAGCACCAAACCCTACCTATCAAAAGGCAACACTGCAAATATTAAACCAATACATCTCAGAGAACACCAATACATCTCACTGGGGGAAAGAGAACAAGTGGGACTGTCAAACAGAAACTACATGAACAGAATTCCTCAGCTTGGTAACACATGCAGAACATAGACCATCACCACACAAAGAACAAGGGATCACAATTTAGAAATAGGAAGATAATAATTAAATTGGGAACCCCAAAAGCCAAACATGAAATATACAACAACACTGGAGAAATAAAACTATAAATTAATTTCCTCTTGCATTAATCAAAAACTCAAAGATGTTAGCGATACACATTTCCCAGACCTGACATATTCCACTTAATAAATTCAAAATAAAAAGTATTTTTCTACCTTTTGTTTGGCCATTTTAATTTTCAGTTGCAATTGCTCCAGTCACTTCCTTCTGGTTTCTTCGTGTCTTCTGCGAGCTGCCCATTTGTCCTTTCTTCTCTTTTAGATGTTTTCCATTCTCTCTCTATATCTGCTTTAACATACTGATCATTTCCCTTTTGCTCTTTCCCTCATTTCTTTTTCCTTATTCCTTTATCATCCACTCAAATTTCACCCTTTCATTCTCAATCCCCACATACTCTCCCAATACCTGACCCATCATAGATTTTTCTTCCCTCCCACACACAATATCTTTTCCCCTCTCCATTCTCATTCCCCATCCCCATCCCTATTCCCTTCTAGTCCTTCCCCAAATCAGCTCCCTTCTAGTTCTAGAACCACCCAGCATCCGCTCCCTTCTAGTACCATTCTTCCATGCCCCCACATCAGTCCATTTCCAGTCCTAGCCCCCCCCATATCCAGTCCAATTCCAGCCCCCCATCAGCCCATTTCCACTCCAAGCTCCCCATATCAGCCAATTTCCAATCCTAGCTGCCCATTTCCAGCCCTATTCCAGTTCCCATCAGCCCACTTCCAGTCTTATTCCAACCCATCACCCATCTGCAGTCCAAGCTCCCCCATCAGCCCATTTCCAATCCTAGCCCTCCAATCACAGCCCATTTCCAGTCCTAGCCCCCCCATCACAGCCCATTTCCAGTCCTAGCCCCCCCCATCACAGCCCATTTCCAGTCCAAGTTTCCATAACAGCCTGATTCCAGTCTTAGCCCCCCCATCACAGCCTATTTCCAGTCCTAGCCCCCCAGCATCATAGCCCATTTCCAGTCTTAGTCCCCCATCACAGCCTGATTCCCGTCCTAGCCCCCCATCACAGCCCATTTCCAGTCCAAGTTTCCCCATCACAGCCTGATTCCAGTCCCCACATCACAGCCTATTTCCATTTCCCCCATTACAGCCTATTTCCAGTCGTAGCCCCCACCATCATAGCCTATTTCCAATCTTAGTCCCACCATCAGAGCCTATTTCCAGTCCTACCCCCCCACCATCACCACAGCCTATTTCCAGTCCTAGCCCCCCAATCACAGCCTATTTCCAGTCCTAGCCCCCATCACAGCCCATTTCCAGTCTTAGTCCCCCCATCACAGCCTGATTCCAGTCCCCCCAATTACTATCTATTTCTAGTCCTAGCCCCCCACCACCACAGCCTGATTCCAGTCCTAGCCCCCACCCATCACAGCCCATTTCCAGTCCTAGCCCCCCCCATCAAGGCTGATTCCAGTCCTAGCCCCCCATCATGCCTGATTCCAGTCCTACTCCTAGCCCCCCATCACAGCCCTAGTCCCCCCATCAAGCCTGATTCCAATCCTAGCCCCCCATCATACCTGATTCCAGTCCTAGCCCCCATCACAGCCCTAGTCCCCCCATCATGCCTGATTCCAGTTCTAGCCCCCCATCAAGCCTGATTCCAGTCCTAAAACCCCCCCTCCTCCTCCTCCGAAGAGCCCCGTGGCCATCTAAGGGGCTGCAGAGGGAGCGGGGAAGCCCGCGCAAGGCCCCGGCTCCCTCTGCTCAGCCGCCAACGTGAGGAGTCTTTTCTCTCATGCTGGCGGCTGTATCTGTCAAGCCGTGAATGCTGAGAAAGGTTAAAGGCCATTGCCAGGACCTCACGAGGGCTTCCCCGGCTCCCTCTGCAGCTGTCCATCATCCAATAATAAAGTTCGTGGGGGCCCCCTGAAGCGCGGGGTCTTGTGCGAACAACATTATCGCACAATGGATGAGACGGCCCTGGCTGGAGGTATAATTTGAATAACAGGGCTGAGAGGACAGAGCCTTGGGGTATTCCTTGCTCTTGAGGGGAAGGTAGCAGAGGGTTCATGACCTACTTGAACATGTAGTCTACAGTTTGAGATATACGACTTAAACCATCAGAGGACTATTCCGCCTAATCCAATTTGTGCAAGTCTTGTGATGAGGGTATCATGATTAATGTTGTCTAATGTAAAGGCGATATCGAAAAGACCAGTATGAATGCTCGTTTAGGGTCATCTATGCCTCTGATGAGGGAGTCAAGTAAAGTTATCAATAGGGCTTCGACTCTGTGGAATGGGCGGAATCCATATTGGTGGAAATTCAGAGGGTCATTGAGATCAATGTAATCTTGAAGTTGCAATTGGATACTTTTTCATTGACTTTGGCCACCAAAGGAATGCTTGCTATTGGCCTATATGAGTCTGGTTCATCTCAGTTGAGGGTCTTGTTTTTTAAAATGGGACGAATGGAAGATAGTTTAAGGTCAGTAGCATGACTCCTTGGTGGAGAGATTGGTTTATTATATGGAGGAGGTAAGGGGCCAGTTCTGTTTTTGTTGACTTGATCCAGGAAACAGGACATGGGTCTAGAGGGGAGGTTGTTGTATTAATGTTGGTTATAGTGTTTAGTAAGAGCTTTTGATCTATTAGGTGGAAGTTGTGCCAAGAATTGAGGTTTGCTGGAGATTCGGGGGGGAGGGGGATGGTGTGAGTAGTATCCTTATATTTTAGCTTGTCTGCATAGAAATCAGCTAGAGTTTGGGGGTTTTATGCTGCTCTTGTCAGATTCATGTTGGTTGGTTTTGGTTAGAGACCTGACGATATCAAAGAGCTCTCTCGTTCAGTTAAGAGCTTGATTTAGGATCCTAGTATAGTAGTCTCTCTTTGCTTTGTTTATTGCGTCCTTGTAGGTATTAAGTGAGGTGAAATAGTGTTGTTTATCTTCTTGTGTTTTAGTTACTCTCCATTTTTGTTCTAGCTTTCTTAATTCTTTTTTTAAGTTTGCTAGTTCATGAGTGTACCATTTTTCTGATTGTTTATGTGTGGGCTTTGAGTGATTGCTAGGGGGTGCAGCTGGCAAAACACTACAAACAACTACACCCTCAACTGAAACACCCCCCACTCCTCCACCCCTAAGGAAATCAACTACCCATACCCCTGGAAATCCTTTGGCAACATCAACAGGGAGCAAATAGAAAACACCATATTGTCACTAAACACAACAACCTCACCCCTGGACCCTTGCTCAGGATCAAGGTGGCCAAGAAGGAACTCAGCAATGAATTTGTCAAAATCACACAATCAATGCTTCAACAAGGTACCATGTCCATGTGCCTAAAAACATCCTGCATACACCTAAAGCTAAAGAAACCTAATCTGAACTCTTCTGACCCATCATCTTACAGACCCATCACCAGCCTACCATTTACAGCCAAAATTATTGAAAAAACTGCTCAGCACCAGCTACAAGACCATATTGACAGGAACAACTTACTAGACCTACGACAATATGAATTCCATCCTCATTATGGAGTAGAAACATTACTAACCACCCTGGTCAACACACTAATTCAAGGAATACAGCATACCAACCAAGGATTCCTACTAATCTTCCTGGACATCTTCTCAGCCTTTGACATTGTAAATAACCATATCCTGCAATGTCTTTGATCCAACGGAATCCAAGGCACAGTCCTCCAATGGTTCAGATACTACCTGACTGATAGACATCAGCAAATAAAGATCGGCCACAACACCTCCATCCTATACAAACAGACACAAGGAGTCCCCCAGGAATCCACCCTCTCCACATTCATATTCAACCTTTACCTTCAACCCCTCTGTACACTCATTAGATCACATGACCTCAACTTTCTCATCTATGCCGATGATATCATGATCTACGGTACATTTAACACAAAGCAACCATCGTTCTCTGCTCATCGGGAATGCTTCACAGATGTATCCAACTGGCTAAAAGACAACAACTTTGAAATCAACTATAAGAAAATGGAGGCCATTGTTATAATGAAAGATAGCACCTTATTTTCCCCCAACTACCATAACCCTGAACAACACATCAATAAAGACCCAGATTGAAGTCACATATCTTGGAATCACCCTCAATCAACATCTCACCTTCAAAACCCACATCAACAAAACTACCAGAACAATATACTACAAAGCAAAGATCCTCCAGCGCCTCTGACCACTCCTCAAACTGACAGATTTCCATTCAGCTCTTCAAGCCTCAGTGCTACCACACCTCAACTATTACATGGCCTCCCATAAACCACACTTCTCCCCCTTCAGACACACAACAGCATGGATCTTCCAAGCAGCAGCAAGACAAGATCACATCATGCCATACTCAAACAGCTCCACTGGTTACCACTACAGAGTTGAATAAAGTATAAAACAATCTTCCTGACTCATAAAACCATCCACTTCTACCCTCCCCCCACACCTCCACACTTTACTATAGACCCCCCACCCAAGCAGATCAAGATGTACCTCCACGATGAACACCCTTGTCATCCCCCATGCCAGAACCAAATTTAACCAACAAGCCTGTAAATGAGCCTTCCAAGAATATGCACCTTCAACTTGGAAGACCCTACCGAACCCAATCAAGAATATTAGAGAGCTCACTATCTTCAGAAAACACCTGAAAACACACCTATTTAAAGAGCATTTCAGCCCTACCACATAATCCCCCCACCAGAAGAGCACCCCATACAAAAGTCATTGTATATAGTTTACATATTTATATAGTTATGATCCCATAGTTATCCAATGCATGTTGTATATAGTTTAATTGTTAGATTATATTACTTTCTATATTGTTCCATGTACACTGCCTTGACCACGTGAAAGGCGGTCTATACAGCTAAATAAATAAATAAATAAAATTAAGAGTACACATCTTGATCACTAAGAGCATATTTACTACAAATTAAAATGTTTTTAACACGTTTTAAATGTCTTCAGAGCCCTTTTATTTCTATAGTGCAATGACACATATTAACCTTTATTAAACATGCTCTTAAGAGACAGTTCAACAGGGATATGGGTATAAGCAGGGAAGAAGGAATATGGAGGGAAAAGCATGCAAAGCATGCTTCATGGAATTATTTCCAACCTTCTGTGCGCACATGTTTGTGTGTGTGTTTCTACATTTCTATATATGTGTGTGGTTATCTATGTCAGTGTATATGTGATTTGTGTGTGTGTCTACATGTCTCTAAGGGGGTCTTTTACTAATGGATACTAGCTGGCAGTGTGTGTGCTAGCGTGCACTGAAGGCATGCTGGGACACATGTTTCCAGCTAGCGCAGGGCCATGACAGTTAGCACGGGATGATTCCTATGCTAATTATGCAACTCACGCTAGGGTTGCAAGTGGGCAGATTAGAGGGCAGAGAGTGGGCATGCAGAGCTCAGTACAATTAGCCCCAGATGCATTAGCATGGGTTCACCAAATGCCACTTCCATAGTGGAGTTTCATATACCTATGCTAATGTGATACACACTAGGGGGACAGGACTCTGCACTAACTCCTGGGGAAATGTGTTCTACGTCTCTGACAGTTAATACAGTGGTGTTGCACCTAACACACCATCGTTTCAGTGCTATTAGCATGTTATGCGCAACACCTTAGCACCTTTTAGTAAAAGATCCCCTAAGTGTGCATGTTTGTGTGTTTGTATCTGCGTGTGTATGTTTCTGCATGTGCATGTGTATCAGTGTCAATGTGTGTGCATGTGCATGTGTCTCTCTGTATGGAGGTAATTTTATAGTCATTTGTGTATGTGTGGATGACCTCTTATAAAATAGAAGAATTCAGAAAGAATCTTCTGTTACATTAGATTTGCAAAGATGAAAGAAATAAGAGACATTTGTAAGAAATAAAAGAAATTATGTACTTTTACCCAAATTACAGTGTACTGTAGGTGCATTTAACCGCAAAATAATTTTAGACTAATAGCTTTTGGCCCAGATACTACATGTACATTATAGGCACTCATAATAAATGGCAGACTTACCCTTATTTGGCAGACAGCTCCTTAGCCATGCATCCTAATGCACTGTCGGGTGAAGTGGTGCCATTTTGGAAAATCCTGGTGCTGGAGGCAGAAGCAAGTGGACATCACTCTTGCCTCTTGCCCCAGATGTGGGTAGCTGGGTAGGCTGGTGCTGAGGGCCCACTTTGGTATGGGAGGTATGGGATTTGGATTGGGGCATCTAATGGGAAATTATAAAAGAGGGGTCCCCTTGGACTCAAGGAACCCACAGAGGAGAAGTGTTAGGGAGAGAGCCATGTACAGGATTCTGGAGTAGTCTTGCAGTGAATGAAGCAACAAAAGAAGAAGTTCTTATTGAGGATTCTATGTATTGTGTGAAGAAGAAAAAGAGTATCCTAATTAAGAGGAAACTTAAGAAGAGTTAGAGGAACAACCCAGTGTTGACTATTTTTTTGTCTTTGCTTATTTTTGTGTCCTTTGTGAAGATTGACAGATGAACTGTACCCATCATTTTATTGTATTCAATAAGTAAGTCATATCTTTATCTATAGTCAGCTGAAGTGGATAGTGACTTTCTTGGGAGTGAGTGATTGATATGGAGCTTGGGTGGAAGACACTGGATGTAGTGAGTGATGGTTCATTGAACTTGAAGAAAAGTCTTCCCCCCACCCTTCAGGACCAGAGGTGAGAGGTCTCTCCCTCAACCTCATTTTCTGCAGTCCCTTGAGTCTTAAACCAGAACCCACCTGGGAACCAGTTACAAATAAAAAATTAAAAAGCAATTGTTGAAACAATTGAAACTTAGCATTACTTTCTCGTGTACATCCTTAGCTCTGAAAGATTTTTCATTTTGTTTAAAAGAAAAATTTTGGTTTTAAAGGTTCCTAATAGTTGAGATCAAACTTAAAGAATCATTTAGGGATTAATTTTGTAAAGGAGATTTTGCATTTAAACCCCTTCCTGAAAAGATTTTAAAGCATGAGAGGATACATATCCTGCAAATATATGAGAGCCCAAACAGGATAATTTTTTAAACCACTTTTGCACGTAAAATGGTGTTTTACGTGTATAAATGGACTCATAAAATTAGGTCACTCCTAAATGTATGCATGCAAGCCAGTGTGTTTGTGTTCAGTTGATGTGCACATTGGTGGAATTTAGGTGGAGTGTAGACAGTTTACGTAGATATTTTGTAAAATATGACTGCACAGCCTTTATGCACTAACATTTACACCTGCTCTTGTATGGATGTGTTTGCAACTTCAATGCAAGCACAATTTCAGCAGGATCTGTGCTAGTATTTTATATAGACACAGAGGAGCCTATTGTCTTTATAATAGGCTGAATATAGGTGCCTTCTTGTTCCTTATTTAGAAGCACCTGAGCTGATTTGGCCTTTATTGCAACCTCTCAATCAGGATATCCTAACTTCCCTGTTGTGATAGTATACTCCTGAGAGACTATCAGCTTTCTTCAGGGTTCTCATTTAAAAGTTGCTCTGTCTTCCTTTGAAACATTAGTGCCTGCAGCCTGGTTCCATCCCAGTTATGGTGTAGCCCATCTTTGTGGAAAAGATTCCTACCTTCCCCAGAATGTAGCCCATTTCCTAACAAACCTAAATCCTTTCTCCCTGCAGCATTATCTTGTCCACATATTGAGACTCTGGAGCTTTGCCCGTCTCTTGGTTCCTCTGCATGAAACAGGAAACATTTTTGAGAATGCCTTCAGGCTCTATTGGTATATTATGTGCTTGTCTCAAGCTTTAAGTTACCAAATTTCCTTGCAAAGTAGTATTCACTTATCCACAAAGGCTTCTTCTACTCTCAGATTCCCTTTCAGGTTAGAGAGTAAGTGAAATCTTCCCTTGCTATATATCTTTGTATCTAGCGGATATGCTTCCAGCAAGCTTCTTTGATGATTTAACAGTTTAATTAGTCTGCTAAAGAGACATTTTCAGCAATTTTACCTACCTAAGAATACCTTAGGTAACACCTATTAATCTCAGTATCATAGTTTTCTCACCTTTTTTCAAAGAAAACTGCCCTTCCTTATTTAAGGCAATTAAACATTAGCAATGTTAGGAATAATTATAGAGCTTCAAACTATGAAAATACTTGCCCGTTTTGTATTAGAAGTCTAAAGGCTTAATTAAAGCTAGGAGAAATTAATTTTAGACCTTTAAGCCTGCCAATAACAAATTTATATTTTTACAGAATTTAAAATATAGAATTTTCCAAATAAGTCCACAATCTCTTTTATCCCAAGCTTTAAGTCACAAAATCCCCCCTAAAAATAGCCCTTCCCAAAAAAATAGCCCCTCCCCCAAAAAATAGTAGTGGTGTTCACTTACCCTCAGAGGCTTCTTCTGCTCTCAGATTCCCTACAGGAAACACACAGGACGAACTCCCCCCCCCCCCCCCCGCAATCGTTTACCCAACTTTTCAACTATTTTTATTATAGCCTATGTATCTGTCCAATCATCCCAGCTTTCTTTTCTACTGTGTCTGTTAGTAGGTTATTCAAGCCATCTATCATCCTTTAATTATTTTCTCATATGTCTTCTCAGTCTTTCTAACTTCATATCATGAACCTTTATCTTTGAATTTCTTGCCTATGGAAAAATGTCACTTTCCTTTCGGTTACGGAAGCCTATTAAATGGTTGCAAGGTTCTTTCAGATCCCTGTTTCTCAACTTTTCTCCGATGAAAAAATTTTGAATGCCTCAGGTCTCTGTGTGCGGTTTGTGCTGACAGCCCTTTACAATTTGGAGACTCTTTTCTAAACTGCTGAGGCCTTAGGGCCCTACTATATTTCCTAAACTGAATTAGGGGTTTAACTTAACTTTAAACACGAGTTAATTGCTTAATGTGGGTCTTCAAAACAGCTAACATACTATGAAAACAGCACGTGTTAAATTCCATGTTAAATACCCAATATGGAATTTCATCTTAGGCGATGGGGAAAATGGCAGGGAATGAATCTTGTAGGTAATACAGGGTTTATTAATACATGTTAACTGTTAATACAACAGATCATGCTTTCTATTGTATGTTATCAAACATTGTCCCATGTTAGTGGCATGGTTGCCTTCCTCTGAGTGTCAGGAAGGTGAAATTAGACTTACCTGCTAATTGTTGTTCCTGGAGTGGAACCAGTCTAGTCCCGAAACCTCTGGGTTCCCAATCTTATCTAGCAGCTTGGAGACCGAGAAACTCCACCTTTTTTGTGACATCATCAGTATAACTCTCCGGTGCCCGTCTTATGCCACCAGTAACCTATTGACAAAGTAGACTCACCGGAGAAACACGTAAGACAATATGCAAACTACAGTAAACTAAACCAATTATAGGAATATACCAACTGTGACTAAAAGAAAGTCGGAGCAGTCCAACCCCTTGCCCCAAGGAAGGAGATTCAGCCCCAACAGCAATAATGGATAAAACACAGCTTACCTGTGAAACTGATAGAAAGTCCAGACATCCGTTTGCCAAGAAACTCCGGGAGGGATACGGGACTAGACTGGTTCCATTCCAGGAACAACAATTAGCAAGTAAGTCTAATTTCACCTTCCTGATCGTGTCCCCAGTCTAGTCCCGAAACCTCTGGGTCCATACCAGAGCAGTGAAACACACTCAACCACGGGAGGGACCTGGCAAACCAGCCTGAAGAACCGCTGATCCGAATGAGGTCTCCTCTGCCATTTGCACATTCAGACGGTAGTGCTTAACAAAGGTATAGAGGGACGACCAAGTCGCCGCCCTACAGATCTCCACCGGTGAGACCAAACGAACCTCCACCCAGGAAGTAGCCTGTGCCCTTGTGGAATGTGCTCTCACACCGTCCGGCACTACTCTGCCCTTCAGCACATAAGCCGACTCAATGGCCTCTCTAATCCAATGTGCAATAGATTCCTTTGAGGCCGCTTCGCCCTTTCTCTGCCCTGCGAAAAGCACAAAGAGCCTGCCTGACTTCTGAAAAGACTCCGTCCATCTGAGATAGTTCTTTAAAGCCCGCCGGACATCCAAAAGATGCAGCTTGTCCGCCGAAGAATCACTCTTATCCCTGGGCAACACTGGCAAGGAAATTTCTTGGTTGACATGAAATACCGAAACCACCTTCAGTAGAAAAGCTGGCACCGGTCGCAACACGACCTTAGACGCAAAGAAGGAAAGATAGGGCTCTCTGCAGGAAAGCGCCTGTAATTCGGAAACTCGTCTAGCCGAACAGACTGCCACCAGAAACACTACCTTCAGAGTAAGATCCTTGAGCGACGCCCGAGCCAGCGGCTCAAAAGGCTCCCCCTCTAACGCCTCCAAAACAAAGGGAAGACTCCATTTGGAAAAGACTTGCTGAGCCGGAGGCCTAACCAGAGACACCGCTCTCAAAAATCGTTTCACATCACGCTGGACACCCAGCGACTGACCCGCCAGTCTGCCTCTGAAATAAGATAAAGCAGCCACTTGGACTCGCAACGAAGCTGCCGCCAAGCCTTTCTCGAAACCATTCTGTAGAAATTCCAGACTCTGCGGAAGAGAAGCCCGCAGTGCTTGGTACTGCCGATCACTACACCAGGCCTCAAAGATCCTCCAGATGCGAACATACGCCAACGACGTCGAACGCCTTCTGGACTTCAGTAAGGTAGAGATAACCGCCGAAGAATACCCCCGGGAGGTCAACTGCGCCCTCTCAAGAGCCAGGCCGTAAGAGAGAACCGACCCACGTGAGGCATGATTAGCGGCCCCTGAGACAACAGATCTGCTCTGTTGGGGAGACGCCAGGGCTTTGCCACCAACAACCTCACCAGGGGCGATGAGGCCAGTCCGACGCAATCAGGATTACGTGACCCCGGAATCCCTCTACTCTTTGCAGAACCCGGCCGATCAGCACCCACGGCGGGAAGACATATAGTAGCTGCTCCGCCGGCCAGACTTGCAAGGGGGCATCCAAGCCTTCGGACATTCTTTCCCTGCGCCTGCTGAAGAAACGACTGCACTACGCTGACTCGAAGGTTGCCATGAGATCCATCACTGGCACGCCCCACCTGCGAACCACCATCTCGAACACCTCGGGATGCAGGACCCATTCTCCGGGATCCACTTTAACCCGGCTGAGGAAATCAGCCTCCACATTGTCTACCCCCGCTACATGGGCTGCCGACAGGTCCAGAAGGTTGGCCTCCGCCCAGGCACAAAGAGCTTCAGCCTCAGCCTCTAAAGACACGCTGCTGGTGCTGCCTTGCTTGCTGACGTAGGCCACCGCCGTTGCGTTGTCCGAAAACACTCGGACCGCTTTCCCTCCGAGAAACTGCCGGAACTCCTGCAAGGCCAGCGACACCACTCTTAGCTCCAACCGGTTGATCGCCCACATCCTTTCTTGAGCGTCCCAGTGCCCCTGCGCGAAGATGCCCTGACAATGGGCTCCCCAGCCCAGTAGGCTGGCATCTGTCATCATGGCCACCCAAGCCGGAGCTTCCAGGAGCTTCCCCCTCTCCAGCGATTCAGGAAGCAACCACCAGAGCAAGGCTTGACGGGCCTCCTCTGGGAAGACCAGTCTCCGGGAGAGAGAGTCTTGCTGATGCGACCACCGGCGTAGCAAAGCCCTCTGTAAGGGTCTCATATGAGCTCTTGCCCACGGCACCGTCTCTATCGCTGCCGCCATGGTGCCCAACAACTGCAGGTAATGCCACGCTGAGGGAGTCTTGAGCTTGAGAAACCTCTGCACCCGATTCTGCAAGTCTAGCGCCCTCTTATCGGTAAGAAACACCTTCCCGAGCCGTGTATCGAACTGCGCCCCTAGGTATTCCAGATTCTGGGAAGGCCGCAAGCGATTCTTGGACATATTGACTATCCAACCGAGACTCTCCAAAAAGCTTACTACCCGGGCCATGGCCCGCTCGCTCTCGTCCTGCGACTTCGCCCGGATCAACCAATCATCCAGATAAGGATGCACGAGAATACCTTCCTTTCTCAGAGCCGCCGCCACCACTACCATGACCTTGGTAAAGACCCTTGGAGCGGTCGCCAGACCGAAGGGCAACGCTTGAAACTGAAAATGCCCGAACGGAACTGCAAACCTGAGGAACCTGTGATGTTTCGGCCGTATGGGAATATGAAGGTAAGCTTCCGACAAATCCAGAGAGGTGAGATACTCTCCTTTCTGCACCGCCACTATGACGGAGCGTAGCGTTTCCATGTGAAAATGTGATACCCGGAGGCAGCGGTTGACTCCTTTGAGGTCCAGGATCGGCCAAACTCCCCTGTCCTTCTTTGGGACAATAAAGTAAATGGAGTATCGACCGCACCCAGACTGTTCTACGGGCACGGGCGCTATCGCCCTGAGGTCCAGCAACCTTTGCACCGTCTCCCGCAGTGCCGCACACTTTGCCACTGCCCTGCCAGGAGACTGCACGAAGGCTTCCCGCAATGGTCGCAAGAACTCCAGAGCGTAGCCTTCCCGAACAACCTCTAACACCCACTGATCCAATGTAATGCGGGCCCAGGTGGGATAAAACTCCTGCAAACGCCCTCCCACGGGAATGGTGGGCGACTGGGCCCCCCTCATTTCATTGTGACTTTTTAAGGCTAAGGGAGGAGGAGGAGGCAAAACCGAAACCTCTGCCCGCTCCCCGGAATCCCCTGAAACCCTGGTTTCTGTAGGGAAAACGCCCCCTTTGACCTGAAGGAGCCCTTTGGGACCGAAAGCGGCGAAAATCTCGAAACTGACCGCGGGCCCCCGGCGCCCCACGAGCAACCTTGGGCTTATCCTCCAGCAACCTTCCGCCTTTGGACTCCCCGAGGTCCTTGACCAGTTTGTCCAAATCCTCGCCAAAGAGCAGACGCCCCTTAAAGGGCAACTTACTCAACCTAGACTTCGACGAACTATCAGCCGCCCAATTACGTAACCATAGATATCGTCTAGCAACCACCGCCGACGCCATACTCTTGGACAGCCCCCGCATAAGGTCATAATGGATATCCGACAGGTAGGCTGCCCCTGACTCCAGCCGCGCCGCTTCCCCCGCCAAAGGAGATGGCTGGCCCTCCTGGACTTGCTGAGCCCAACGCAGACAAGCTCTAGAAACCCAAGCTCCGCAAATGGCCGCCTGCAGGGAGATGGCATTGACATCGAAAACTTGCCTTAGCAAGACATCCAGCTTTCTATCCTGAATGTCCTTGTTTGGTGATGGTGCATGTTCTGCATATGTAACTGAGCTGAGGTATTCTGTTTATGTAATTCCTATTTGACATTGCTACTTGTTCTCTTTCCCCAGTAGGTCATGTATTGTTATTCTCTGAAATGTATTGATTTAATATTTGCAGTGTTGCCTTTTGATAGGTAGGGTATGGTGCTTTGTGAGTTCTGGTAGTGCTGTTAGGATATGGCGGGTTTGCTATGGGTTCTAAATGGGCAGTGTCTGTTTGTAGTAATTCCTAAAGTGCCTGGTGGTTGGCACTGGATTATAGTAATGTAGAAATCTTTTAGTCTTTCTTTATCCATACACTCATTAAAAGGCATGTTTACTAAAAGTTAGGATATGGTAACATTATGCAAATATTTATGCAAATGAGGCCCTTATGCAAATGAGGCCCGCGTCTTATACGGCCCCCAGGTTATTTTACAAGTCCTCATCTGGCCCTCAAAGCAATTTGAGTTTGAGACCCCTGGACTAGGGGCTCATTTAATTCCAGATACAAACCCCTTTGGCTATATGCAAAACCTGGTGTGAATTATCTTATGAAGGGAAGGGATTTTCCATAGGGGTGTGCATTTGGGTTGTTAGTGTGCCTTAAAAAGTTTAGTGCATGCTCAATTGATTTAAGGTGCACCAATCAACTTAGCATGGTTAGAGCATAAATTTGACATGCTCTAAAAATTTCCTATTAAAAGAAATATGTGAAACTAACAAAACATTACTCACAAATCAAGAAAAATATGCGAAAATAATGAACTTTAGCCAAATTTCTCTTGCCTGTGCACATCAGTAATTTTCTACTTTTCAGCACAAGGTGCAGTAACACCAGTTCAAAGAAGCATTTCAGACAATATGGTGGTGTTCCAAAATAAATCTTTACCATTAAAAATTTCTTCAAAGCAAAACAGTTGATATGGTAACAGGTTTAGTTGCAGCTTCACAGATAAAACACACAGATCCTTCATTCGGTATACTATTTGGACACATTTTTTCCCTTTCTTTGGATTTTAGTGTTTCCTCTAGACCAGGGGTCTGCAATTCCGGTCTGGAGGGCCACAAACCAGTCAGGTTTTCAGGATATCCCTAATGAATATGCATGAGATAAATTTGAATACAATGGGGGCAGTGCATTCAAATATATCTCATGCATATTCATTAGGGTAATCCTGAAAACCTGAGTGGTTTGTGGTCCTCCAGGACCGGAATTGGAGATCCCTGCTCTGGACCATTACTAAGCTCCCTGACTTCCCAACCACAGATTTTGCTACATTTTTCTTCTTTTTTCCTCTCCCCTTCATCATATCCCATGGAAAACTACATTAAGCACTAGTTGGGCATCTCATGATTTTTGGGGGTCAGGTCTTGATTATGGATATTGTATGCTATGATATTTTTTGAGGAAGAAACATAAAAACAGAGAAACATGACAGCAGAAAAAGACCACATGGCCTATCTAGTCTGCCTTTCCATATCAGCTACTACAGTAGTCCCCTTTTTTCCTTTTGAGATACTGTTTGTCCCATGCATTTTTTAATTCAGATACCATCCTCAACTCTACCACCTCCACTGGGAGACTATTCCACGTATCTACCACACTTTCCATAAAGAAATATTTCTGCATATCACTCCTGAGTCTATCCCCTTTCACCCTCATCCTATATCACCTCGTAGCAGAGCTTGCTTTCAATCGAAAGAGGCTCTCCACCTGTGCATTTATGCCATGGAGGTATTTAAACATCTCAATCATATCACCTCTAGCCCACCTTCCCTCTAAAGCATACATATTAAGAGGTTTAAATCTGTCCTTATATGCTTTATAACGAAGACCACTAACCATTTTAATAGCCTCCCTCTGCACTGACTCCAACCCATTTTTATCCTTTTGAAGGTGCGGTCTCCAGAATTGCACACAATACTCCAAATGAGGTTGCACCAGAGACTTATACAGAGGCACTATCACCTCCTTTTTTCTGCTGTCCATTCCTCTCTATATGCACCCAAGCATCCTTCTGGCTTTCGCCATCACCTTTTCTTCCTGTTTAGCTACTTTGAGATCATCAGACACAATCACGCCCAGGTCCTCTCTTCTTTTGTGGAGAGAAGTACGTCACCCCCCACACTATGTTTATGTTTATTCAATTTGATAGTCCGCCCTTCATAACAGCAGGGAGGTGTACAATAATAAAAAAAAGTGCAGAGAGGCCAAAGGCCAGAAAAGGAAAGGAACTACAATTTGAGACAGGAAAGAGAGATAGTCAAGTGGACAAGACAGGGGGAAGAAACAACCTAAGAGGCACAAGGTCACATCGTGGGAGCTGGGATTGAAGACAGAGGAGAAGAGATGGGTCTTGAGGAGTGATTTAAAGGTACTGTAGTTTTGTTCTGTACTGCTCCCTTGGATTTTTGCAGCCCAAATGCATGGCCCTGCATTTTTTAGCATTAAATCTCAGGTGCCAAATTCTCGACCATTCTTCAAACTTAGCTAGATTTATTTATTTATTTTATTTACCTATTTATTTATGTGATTTTTATTCCACCATATCAAGAATCATAGCGGTTTACATAAAACAACTGAATTACATTGATCAAGATAGTGATGACATATAACTAACAAACAATAACAAACAATTCGAATACCAGAAAATTATTATTATAAATACAGCTAAATAAATTTACAATTAGTCTGTTCTTGCTGACTCATGTGCTTTCAATATTATGCATTTTTGAAGAGGTAATCAGAGCAATATAATGTATTGTGGGGTTGAAAGTAAGTAGAGAAATTGGGGAGTGTAAGGTGCTTGATTCTTCTCAAGGTTATGTCAGGTCAATTAGTTGGAGTGATCTCTGTCCAAAATGTTCTATAAATAAGAAAGGTTTGAGATGTATGTGGAAGGTGGAAAGGTCAGTTATATTTCAAAGGTGGTAATGAGTTCCAGAGCATTGCAGAGAGATACTCGAATGCTCTGTTATTTGTGTATTGTTTCTTATTCTGTAATCCGGGGGGAATAGGAGGGTGTTATTCATTATGCCTCTTCGGTGTTGATCATTGGGTTTTTTTTTTATAAGCTGAGGTAGGGTAGGGGAGGTTAATTCTCTAATGATTTTGAATGCTGTCATGATAAGTTTATATTTAATTCTGCTTTTCATGGGGAGCCAATGAAGGGTGTGAAGTATGGGTGTGATATGATCTGTACAGTGTGAGTTAGATATGATGCGAGCTGCCATGTGTTGTGCCATTTGCAAGGGGTGAAGAGTTTGTTTCTGTAGGCCATGGAGGAGACTATTACAATAGTCAATATGTGGGGTGATCATTACTTGCATCAATGATCTGAAGTCATTATTATTGAGTAAGGGCTTCAGGTGTCTTACTCGGTGAATTTTATTATATATGGCTTTAGTTGTGTTTTGAATATGTGTTTTGAATGTGAGCTGTTTGTCTAAGGTAACACCTAGGTATTTTACAGTACTTCATCTTTCACATCTAGAATGGGTTCATTGAAAATGAAATTGCTTGGAAGTGTGTAATTTTGATTTTTGGAAATTATTAGTACTTCCTTCTTTTTATAGATGATGTTCAATCTATGGGATTGGAGACAGGCATCAATTTCTGTAAAGCATGTAATTATGGGATCAAGTATTTGTGCCTCTACATTAAAAGGCATGTATAGCATTATGTCATCAGCATAGATGGCATAATCAACACTGAATTTCTTTATTAGCTGACAAATCGGCTGAATGTATATATTAAAAAGGAGAGCCGATAGTGCTGAGCCTTGAGGGAGTCCTGTAGTTTGCTTGAAGGTGCAAGAGAATTGTTGGCCGATATTTACCTGTTGTGTTCTGTCTGTTAAGTATGATGAAAATCATTTAAAAGTGGTACCACCAAGTCCAATTTGAATGAGTCTATGTATAAGTAATGAGTGGATAACTGAGTCAAATGCTGCCATAATATCTAGAAATATTAGGATGCAGGCCTGAGTGGAATTGTTAAGTCCTTTTATAATATTGTTGTATAGAACCAGCATTAGAGTTTCAACAATATATTGGGGCCTGAATCCAAATTGTTTGTCATCCAGCGGTGCATATTGATCAATGTGGTCTTGAAGTTGTAATTGACTGTTTTTTTCAATTATTTTAGCCAGAAAGGGTAGGCTTGAGATAGGTCTGTATGATAATGGGCACATTTTGTCCAATGATTTATTTTTTAGGATAGGGTGGATTATTGCATTCTTGATATCTTTTGGCATTAGGCCCTTTTTAAGAGACTGGTTCACTATTAATAGTATGATGGGGGCTATCTTGTCATGTGTGTCCTTGATCCAGCTCACTGGACAAGGGTCTGATTTAGATGTGGTTGTGTTTAGGTTTGCTATAAGCTTTTTGAGGGGTTCTAAGTATATGCTATGAAACTCATTCCAAGGTTCTGTCTGTGGTATTGGTCTATTGTTATTAGTATGCCTAGAAGTGTGGTTTGGAGGTGAGGTAATTTTAGACATGTCAGCTAATGATTGGGAAGTGATAGGGAGAGTTTCAGTAGAGTCTCTAGGGTTGGTTGTAAGTGACTTTATGATTGAGTATAGATCTTTAGGTTTATTTATTGATTTCATCAGAATATTTGTGTAATATTCCTTCTTGTCGTGATTGATTTTCTGGCGGTATTTTGATAGTATTATAGTGTATATTTTCCTGTTTTCCACTGTTTTGTTTGAAAGCCAGGTGCATTCAGTTTTCTTTTTAGGAGTCGAATATCATGGGAATACTATTGTTTAGAGGGGTTATTTTTATTTGGACGAGGAATTGATGGTTTTGTTGTGATTCTAGTAATATTATTGTTCCAGTTTTCTATTAGCTCCTCAAGATTATCTGTGTTTGTGTTAATAGTTTCTAGGAGGTCTTTAGTGAAGGCCTCTTTTTCAAAGTATTCAAATTTTGAGTATTGTTTTGGTGATTTGTTTTCCATTTGTGTGGTGATTTGTGGGGACTCAATAGAGAATTCAATAAGATGGTGGTCTGACCATGGGGCAGGATTAATTCTAGGGGTTCCAATATGCTGGATGGAATTCTCTTGCTGGATGAATATTAAATCAAGAGTATTCCCCTTGTTTTGTGTGGGGCTATTTATAACTTGATTAAATCTTAAGTGCTCCATAGCATTGAGAAATGCAGAGGCATGTGAGTTTTGTAGGGAAGGGAGGTTGAAGTCACCCAGTAGTACTGATTTCTTACCCAATATGTTGGTAACGTCCTGGAGTATGTTTGTTAGCCCATTGGGGTCAGTTGTAGGTGGTCTGTAGACTAAGCAAAATACAATGTAGCGGTTTTCAATGATGAGGAGATCTATATCTGATAATGTATCAGATCTAAGTAGTACTGCATTTCATGACTCCCTAATGATCATGAGTACACCATCTCCACGTTTATTTGATCTGGGTGTATGGAAGATTGTATAATTAGGGGCCTTGAGTTGATTCAAGAGGACATTATCAAATTCTGTAAGCCAGGTCTCGATTTAAATATTATGTCCGGGGAGGAGTCATTTATGTAGTCATTTATGATTGGAATTTTCTTTTTTAAAGATCTTGCGATTATGTAGATGCAACTAAGCACTATATTTTTGAGGTTTTCCTTAGATCTGGAGAGGTTATGTCAAGTGGATTAATATGTATTAATCTTCTGTTGTGGGTGTGCTTTTGTGATCTATGTTGTAGGTTGTGTGGTATTAATCCTTTAGTATAACCAAAGTTCTTTTGTATGATTGGGATGGGTTGGTTGTATGTTTGTGAAGAGTTGTGCATCTGATTTCAGGGTGAGAGATGATAAGATTAGAGTTGAGCTGGTAAGTGAGACTATTAGTGTAATATTCATATTTGCTGTGTAGAGAGGTAAGGAGGAAAAACTTGGTTGTATTGAGATTCAGATTTGAGATCGAGTGAGAGGCACAAATATAGTGATTTCAATGGAAGCCGGGCTTTGATGCCGAGTGAAGATTGGGGTATGAAATGGAATGCTTCCATTTGGAATTAAACCCTTTCACATCCCATGAACAAAAGTAACAGTCGTCACTATGGTTCTTTTGCTCTCGCCATACCATAGGAATCCCATAACTGAAAGATTTTTTCTTACGCTTGAACCAGTTTTGGAGGTCCTCAACACACCGTTTACACACTTTATGAGGCGCCCAGACTTTATCTTGATCTCCAATTTTTAGTCCAAAGTATGCAAAGTATACTTTTTTCACAAAGTCTGTAATATTCTGCTGTTGCTTCAACACTGTATATTCACCACAGATGAAACAGAAACTGTCTGGCGAATTAATACACTTTCGCGGAGCCATAACATAACGGTTGAAGAATGACGAGCTAACACGAATTGCGATGAAAAGGTGTGAACAGCCTAGAACCAAGAACCTGATGATGATTCATGCACAAGTGTGGCATGCAGGAGAGAGCAGCTCTGTGTCTGTACACGAGATGTCACAGTGCTGGCCACGCCCCCCTGCACTGACCAGAGCTGATGCTATCTGCCCTGTGTCTCCCTCCCACTGGATTCTTCAGGAAAGATTAACCCCTTCTACCATTAAAAGCACAGACTTAAAACTTGCTTAGCTTATGTATATATTGCTGACCATCAGATTTACAGTGCTATATTTTTTTTTACATAACTCGGACAACCCCTTTAAGGTTTTTTTGGCATTTTATATCTTAAATGCACTTATGTGAATTAATTAATAGTAATTTGAATTAATTAATGGTAATTTGAAAAAATTTGATAAATTTGAAGACAATTTTGCATGTTGTGGCAAATTATGACGTCTAGGAGTTTTTTCAATATTTTATTTGTTTTCAGCACACCAAAATACATGGAAATTAGATGAAAATAATCAAACAGCTTTTTAGTCGCAGACCTGTGTTATCCTCCAATTATAACAATTTGTTCTTATAACGGCAGAGCCAAGAAACCTTTTATATTGTAGTGAATTGGCAGTTATTTAATGTCAAATAACGTACTACAGGAAGTGATAAAATTTACACTTACAAGCTTTCCCACACAATTTAATGACTTAATACTTTTAGTTTTTATTTAAGGTCCTGTTTTCCTGGCAGTGCAATTCGTAATGGATGCTGGTCTGAATAATACACGATCGTCATTATGACGTTATACCCACAGTGTAGCTTTAAAAGTTGCCTGGTATACTATGAATGTTTCTGATTTTTGATCTTTGTCACTAGGTAAGCAAATTTATCAAATATGCCTTCAATATATAAGTTTTAGAACTCCTCGCCTCTGGTATTTGACGGCCGATCCTACCCTTATGCACTTTTAATGTATTTGCACTCTCTCTACTCCTCCGTTTCTGCGCATGATTTGGTGTCCCTCTACATTCTTATTTGATGAATTGTTCACAACTTAGAGAGCATTTTCCTGTATATATATTCGCATCAATATGATTTTATATACCTTTATCTTGGCAGTGCTTTATATCATTAAATATTTGACCGTTTATATATAATAGCATACATATACACCATCGGGTGACATGACAAGAGAAGTAGGAGAAGTTTAATTGTCCTGATGCATACAACATTTCATTCATATTTTTAAGATTCATATGCCTAAGTTATTTTTTATATACACATTATCTTCCTTGACCCCTTCCTACGGATATGTTAGCAGTGTATAAGGCTTAGCAGACTCAACTCTCTTTTTCCTCCTGTTTCATTTCTAAAAGATTGAAAGGATTAACTATCAATTGTTAGATTGAATAAGTGTCTCCTAAGTGGTAAGTTCTCTGCCTATGTAATATTTAGCATCATATAAGTTAATGCTTAATTTGATTTGATTCATTTGTCTTTTTAAAGTATCACTTGGCTATTGCTTTTCCCTTAGTGGTTTTGTATGTTTTTATGTGTTACCATTCACAGTTTTTTTCATTGGTCACCAATTTGTATGGCTCTATAATATATTTATTTATTTATTTATATATTTAATCTTTTTTATATGTCCTTTGAATAATTTATTACGATGGATGCTTTTTACTATGAGGCTCCTTCACTCATGCACCCATATCATTGTTCATTTTTTTATTTGATGTTTTGAATTTGATGTTTTAATTTGATTTATTATTTTTTAATTTTTATATATTTGTATGATATATAAGGTCATATGAGCCTTATCAATAAACTCAGTAGTTTGGGGATGGGTCCCAAGGTGGTGAACTGAATCAGAAATTGGTTGAATGACAGACAATAAAAAGGTGATGGTAAATGGAGCTCACTCAGATGAAAGGAGGCTGATTAGCGGGGTGCCCCAGGGTTCGGTTCTGGTTCCGGCACTGTTCAATGTATTTATGAGTGATATTGCTGAAGGACTGCATTGAAAAGTCTGTTTTTTTGCAGATGACACGAAAATTTGCAACAGAGTGGACTCCCCTGGTCTTTATCTGCCGTCTCTTGTCTCTTGTATGAATAACTCCTATATGCATGTCATGCCTGTACAGCGCTGCATGCTCGGCGCCATATAAGTGCTAAATAGTAGTAGTAGTGGATAACATGAGGAAAGATCTGCAAAAGCTGGAAGAATAGTCTAATGCTTGGCAGTTAATATTTAATGTGCAGAAGTGCAGTGTCATGCACTTGGGAAGCAGAAATCCAGGGGAAATGTACGCGATAGGGGGCGAGAGGTTGGTGTGCACGGACCAGGAGAAGGACCTTGGTGTGATTATTTCTGCGTATCTCAAGGTGGCAAAACAGTGCTACAAGGCAGTGGCAAAAGTCAGGAAGATGTTGGGTTGCATACAAAGAGGAATTACCAGAAGAAAGGAAGAGGTACTAATGCCACTGTATAAGTCACTGGTGAGGCCTCACTTGGAATAATGTGTTCAGTTTTGGAGACCGAATCTTGCAAAGGATATAAAAAGACTGGAAACTGTTCAGAGGAAGGCGACCAAAATGATTTGCAGCCTGCGTCAGAAGCCTTATGAAAAGAGATATGAAGACCTAAATATGTACACTCTGGAGGAGAGGAGGGACAGGGTACACTGGGATTACCTAGTACTTTTCAGGGCCTGTAGACAACTGGTATATGGTCTAGGTTGCAGCAGCAGTCATTTCTCATTGGAATTTATGTCTAATTTGCATCTGCAAACTACTGTCAGTGTGACGAGCAACTTAGGATTTTTTACGAGGGGTGTGGTGTCTGTGGGGACATTGCGGGGACAAGCAGGATCTGAAATGTGTAACTTTTCAGAATACGGTGGGCACGGGGACATCCAAAACGTTTACCCACTTCCAATAATATTGATGGCGAATGTGTTTCTCCTTTATATTGCATGGCCCATGCCTGCACCCGTGCGTGGGCCGCATGACAGATGCATGCACCGGCTGACTGAACAGCACTTTGCCCATGCCACGCCGAATATGTCTGCCTCCCCAATTCTGGACCCACAGGCACATCCAGACCCATGGATGCAGAATTAGGTCCAAACGGGGCCCGTTTTTAATTATGATGTGTCTGCGGGCCAGACATGCATGTTATGGGATCGGGCTCCACATTAATATTCTGCAAGAAGAAACAATTGATATGGTAAGATCAGTTATAAATTCTAGAGGGGCTGAGATTTATTTACATACCACACTATTCTGCATCAGTGCGGTTTACATTGAACAAACTGAAATTACATTGAACAGGGCATTATAACTTGGAGATAACTACTTTACAGGGAACATGGGCTATGGAGGGTTAAGTGGCTTGCCCAAGACCACAAGGAGCACCTGTGGGACTAGAAACCCCAGTCCTTCCAGCCCAAGGTTGCTGTCCTCTAGTGGGATTTGAACCCCTGACCTTCCGGCCTGAAGTACCTTGCCCCAACCACTAGGCCACTCCTGTCCCAACAGAGTTTATTTGAAAATTGGCCACCCTGGCTTTAGCAAAACTTTTTTTAACTTTGAGAATGTCAGTTACCAACAGATCACACATAAAGCATTTGGTGTGTATGTGTTATTTTTAAGCTGATGTCATATTTTCCATAATAAAACTGAATTTGCCCATCTGTTGGACTGTGGGACCACCACTTTTACTGTGGACTATTAACACATATTTACAAAGCTGTAGGTAGTGTGAAAATGGGATAAAATGGATGGGCTCATTAGGAAGATCCCAGGTAATGACTTCTCTCCCTGCACCGACAAAGCTGGGGGGACTGTGAAGGCAGCATTCCCATGCCTGGGAGGCGAGAGGGAGTTATGATTATTGTAAGGGAGTGACACTTACATGGTTGGTGTCAAGGGCCATGGTTGTAAGGTTCCATGGACAGCCAGGATTCATGGACCCTGGCCCCGGATGATCACAGCAGTGACCCAACTGATTATGTTTGGGCAAAAAAGGAAATATAATATAGGGGAAAATACCTGCGTAGAGACAATGCAGGCTTATGTTAGTTCCCAGCCTGGTTCCGAATGACCTGGAGAGAAAAAAGTGCAGGAGAAAACTGCCAACTCAGGAAAACAAAAACAAAGAAAATGGGATAAACTGATGCATTATGATAGCACATGCTAAATAATGCAGTTCATGCTAAATAATGCATGCACGATAGCGCTGCCTCTGCTATCTTTATATGCACACAGTCATTGCTATTTTGATTACTGTAAAAATTCTGCCAGGCATTGTTCTAATGGTCTTCTTTTCTAAAGATGAAAAAGGAACAGAGAAGTTCAAGGTAAGTTACATTCAGGAACAGTAGGTACCTATAGATTACCATCTACCTTTTAAGATACACTGGGGCATGTGTGCTAATTGTTGGGTGTGTTTCCAGCATGTCACCCTGCGGATTCTGCATTGAGAAATACTTCACTATGCTAAAATGTCAAGTGTTATTAATGTTAAGTTACGGCAAGTTAGTGACTCCCATGGTAAATTAAGCTTTTATTATCCGCCCGGAGCCATCATCCGATTCTCTCTCTCTCTCTCTCTTACCCCACCCCCCAGCCATGATCCAATCTCTCTTTTCTTACCCCCCAGTAGCCACTACCCAATATCTCTCTTTTCTTAACCCCCTGCAGTCATCACCTGATCTCTCTCTCTCTTCTTACCCCTCCACAGCCATAATCTGATCTCTCTTTTTATTTACTCCTCTGCAGCCATCATTCAATCTCCTTGACCCTTCCATGCAGCCATCACTGATCGGTTCTTTTCTGGTGATGCAGCGGACAGGAAGTTAAAACAGGAAGGGACTTTGAAGCTAATGTATGTGCTGTACATCTGATGTGCAGCATGTGAATGAGACTCAAAGCTCTGCATTGTTCTAACTTTCTATCCCCACACCTCCAAAAAGAACTTATCAGTGATGGCTGCATGGAGGGGACAAGGAGAGAGAGATTGGGTGATGGCTGGGTGGGGTTGCGGCAAGGAGAGCGAGGCATCAAGTGGTAGCTGTGGAGGCTGCTCACTGTGCTGATTGTACCGGTAATGGGAGGGTGTTGCTGTTGCCGCAGACTTAGCATGGCACCTCTGTCCACTACTGGAATCGGAGACGAGAGGCTGCCATAGAGGTAGGAGTAGAGGACAGAGCCCTGAAATCAGGGACAATCCCTGAAAATTGTGGACATTTGGTAACCCTGTTATCATACTAATAACAACCTCTTCACAGCCCTTTCAGCCAGTATCCTTTCAATATCTGATGATTCAGATGTAAATTCCACTTATGTGGATCCCATTGATTCTGTATCTGCTGAGACCACCTTCACACATTTTTCAGCAGGGAATATGGTGCAGTTGTTGCAAGATTGAGTTGCCTTTACTTTCTGCTTCTCTGGTGCTCTCCTCCAACCCTGTACCATGTCAACCTCCTTTTGTTCCTCTGTGGAGATGACATAGACATCTGTTCTTTCGCAGTTGTACTGGAATCTCTATTTAGCTTGGGAGTGGACTAGAGGAGCCCATAACTACATCTGGGAATGCCCTGTTTCATTTTGCATACTTATGCCAGTACAGCTCTCACCTTCCCTCCCTTCCTTCTTTCTATGACCATTTATTTATTATATATTTATTTTGTTGTTGTTATATACCACTTTATCAGCATATCAAAGCAGTTTACATGCTAACAAATAAACTCAACTCAAGTTACCTGGAACGTCTTAGAATGAACAAGAAGCAATGGTAGGAATAAGGTAAATAAACAACTGGGGAGACAATAAATACAGGATTGAGTGGATAAGGTTCAACCAGATGAACTATATACAATATGTGGACTGAGCTAAGACAGAGGCATAATAGGAGAGAGGGTGAAGGTTAGTAATAAAGCTTGAATTATCTGGGATGGCTGGCAGTGCAGGCTGGTTTGGTTATCTGTGTTAGTGATATTTCCCCCCAAGTGCTCGATGAATAGGTGTGTTTTCAACTTTCTATGGAATTTCCAGATATACTCTTCCCAAACATGATGATATGCCTTGAGTAGGACCTGCAGTGCCCAGTTAGGCTATGTTTTAGATGACACTCTTCAAAGGCCTGTGAGGGAGTGGTAGTTGCCCTGCTAATGCTTCAATGGGAAAAGATTACTAGCTCTTAGAACCAGGGACTGCCTGTTTTTTTAGCACCCTGCAGACCTCTTCCGTCCTAGAAAATCAACACCCTAAGTGTGCTGCCTCAGATATCGTGGCTGGGATACCATGGCTGACCTTGGATAGGACCTGCACTGGGCAATTACACTGTCTGCTCATTGACACTCTTCAAAGGAGTGGGGAGAAGAGGGATGTGACTTCCTGTCTTTTAGGTTTTACTAGTTTTTTATTAATGTTACAGCTTTATTAGTCTATGAACATGTGAAGGAATAGATACAGTAAGTAACACTACCACCTGCACAGCTATGCTATCTCAGATACTGTGGCTAGGATCCTGCACCCATCTTTGGCTAGGCCCTGCATTGAGCAGTTAAGCTGCCTGCCTGCTGACAATCTTCAAAGGAGTAGGGATAGGGGGGATATGTTTTCCCAGCTAATGCTCTAATGGGATTGGATTCATAGGAACTGCTTTCTTGTAGCTTTTTTTATACAATTATCATTTAACTTTATTTTTCTATGAACATACGATGCAAGAGATAAGGTGCCCCCCTACTTCTGCAGCTGATGTAACACACTATAAAAGAACAAAATTCTGCAAAAAAAATTATTAAACTATATATTATTATTATTATTAAAATTATTAAACTATATCCCTATGTAAATAGTTGATTACTGTAAAAGTTTCACACTTATACCTTTTTGTCCTTGTTAAGTTTGTTCCATTGTAAACAGTTGAAATATACTGCCTTGTTATGTTCTATGTAAACCGTCTTGATTCGCAGAAAGACGGTATATAAAAACTGTTAAATAAATAAATAAATAAATAAATAAATAAATAAATCTTCTGATTCTGCAATAGAATACATAGATTTAGATACAGCAATTTCTCCTACCACTGGCTCTATTGTATCAAAGTGCAGAACTCGCTCCTTTCCTTTCCCAAATCTTTCAACCTTGCAGACTCCACAGCAATACGGAGGCAAAAAAAATCTCTCAGGAAAAAAAAAAGCTGTTTGAATCTCTTTTTTTTGTGCTTTGAAGTAGTAAAGCAATCAAATCCCAGCCACTACTCCTTCATTAATGGCTGAAAGCTGTGCTTTTTCTCCTTTAAAATCCTCCTTAGCCCTAGCCAGTAGCAAAGCTGCTGACTTTTTTTTCTTCTTTCCAATTCTGTTCCAGCCACAGCCAAACTGATATTTCTTCTTTGAAATCCTAAACCCCAGCCAGCATTCCTTCCTCACTCTCTTCAGGTTAGAGACAAAATGGTTCTCTGCGGCTTAGGCTGGCTATGTGCTACAGCCCTGCTATGACATCATCAGCCATGGGATTTGCAGAACTCAGGCAGGGATAGGTTTCTCTGGCTGCCTGTCAAAGATGTGCAGTATTATTGGCTCAAGTGTCTCGTACTGGCTGCTGCTTACCCTCCTTGATCTGTTCTTCCTCCCAGATTGACTCCAATGTGTCTAGCCATGTGTACATGCATGATGAAAACAAAGTTCATGAATGGTGATTTGTGCAAATTTTCTGAGCATGTGCACTCAATTGATTGATGCCAAAGATGAACCAAAAATCATAGGGGTAATAAAGTGGCTAGCTGCCACCACTTACATAGTAACATAGTAAATGACAGCAGATAAAGACCGGTATGGTCCATCTAGGCTGCCCAGTAAAATGGCAAGAGTAGGTACACCTGCCGCTCTGTGCAGGCCACCCTTCCCATGTCTTTGTTTAGGAGTGAACCCACCACTCCATGTAAGACACCCCTATTTGTTGAGAAGTTAGATGGTTCAGAAGTTAGATGGTTCAGTTTAATTTGTTTTTATCCTGTTGCTGCAAAGGGATCCTCTGTGTCTGTCCCATGCCGTTTTGAATTCCGTTTGCTCCCACCACTTCCATCGGGAGGGTATTCCAAGCATCTACCACCCTTACAGTGAAAAAATATTTCCTGACATTGCCTTTCAATTTACCACCTTGCAGCTTCATGTTATGCCCTCTAGTTTTACAGCATCCCCGTCTTTGGAAGTGGTTTATTTGTTCATCATTTCTCTTTAAGTATTTAAAGGTCTGAATCATATCTCCCCTGTCCCTCCTCTCCTCCAAAGTGTACATATTTAGGTCTTCAAGTCTCTTCTCATAAGGCTTCTGACGCAGTCTCCAAATCATTTTGGTCGCCTTCCTCTGAACAGTTTCTAGTCTTTTTACATCCTTTGCAAGATACGGTCTCCAAAAGTGAACACAGTATTCCAAGTGAGGCCTCACCAGTGACTTACACAGTGGCATAAGTACCTCTTCCTTTCTGCTGGTAATCCCTCTTTGTATGCAGCCCAACATCCTTCTGGCTTTTGCCACCACCTTGTCGCACTGTTTTGCCACCTTGAGATCATCAGAGATAATCACACCAAGCTCTTTCTCCTGAACTGTGCACACCAAGCTCTTGCCCCCTTTCGCATACATTTACCTTGGATTTCTGCTACCCAAGTGCATGACACTGCACATTTTCGCATTAAATTGTAATTGCCAAGCATTAGACCATTCTTCCAGCTTTTGTAGATCTTTCCTCATGTTAACCATTCCCTTGGGGGAGTCCACTCTGTTGCAAATTTTTGTGTCATCTGCAAAAAGACAGACTTTTCCATTCAGTCCTTCAGCAATATCACTCACAAATACATTGAACAGTGCCAGGCCCAGGACTGAACCCTAGGGCAACCCGCTCATCACCTTCCTTTCATCCGAGTGAGCTCCATGTACCATCACCTTCTGTCATCTGCCAGTCAACCAATTTCTAATCCAGTTTACCATCTTGGGATCCATCCCCAAGCTACTGAGTTTATTGAGAAGCCTCCTATGAGGAACAGTATCAAAGGCTTTGCTGAAATCCAGGTAGATGACATCCATCGCATGCCCCTGATCTAGTTCCTTGGTCACTCAGTCAAAGAACTCAATCAGATTTGTTTGGCAAGACCGTCCTTTGGAAAAACCATGTTGCCTCGGATCTTGCAACCTGTTGGTTTTGAGAAAGTTCACTATTCGCTCTTTCAGGAGTGCCTCCATTACTTTTCCCGCCACTGAGGTAAGGCTCACGGGCCTGTAGGACCTGTTGAAGATATCCTTTAATGGCCCTGCAAGAACCTCTCTGAGCTCTTTCAGTATCCTGGGATGTATTCCATCCGGTCCCATGGCTTTGTCCACTTTCATTTTAGCGAGTTGTTCTAACTCCTCATTTTCTGTGACTGGTGTGGTATCTACTTCCTTCCGATTTTTATATTTGGGAGTCACAGCTGGTCCATCTCCAGGATTAGTAAAAACAGAGCAGAAGTATTTCTTTAGCAATTTTGCTTTTTCAATGTCACTTTCCACGATTCCGTTCCCAGCACTTCTGAGTCCTGCAATTCCAACTCTGATCTTCTTCCTTTCCCGAATATACCTGAAGAAATTATTGTCGCCACCCTTAACATCTTTAGCCATCTTTTCCTCTGCCTTTGATTTTGCTATCCTTATTTCTCTTTTTGACTCTTTGAGTTTGATCTTGTATTCATTTCTTTGTTCTTCTGTTTGCAAGCTTTTGAATTTTGCAAAAGATGTGTTTTTGCCTTTATTTGAGCAGCCACTTCTTTAGAAAACCAAATAGGTTTCCTTCTCATTTTTATTTACTTTTCTTACATATTTATCTGTTGCCCCTTTTATTGCCACCTTTAGTTTAGCCCATTGCAATTCCACTTCCCTTATCTCTTTCCACCCTGTCAGCTCCTCCTTTAGGTACTCGGCCATTTTATTGAAGTCAGTGTTTTTGAAGTTTAGGACTTAGACCTTGCTATGATTGGCCTGTACCATGGCTTTTATCTCAAACCACACCGTGTGATGATCGCTGTTGCTCACAGGGGCACTCACGTAGACATTCGACACACTATCACCGTTGGTGAGCACTAAATCCAGCATTGAGCTTTCCCTGGTTGGTTCTATCACCATTTGTCTAAGTAAATCATCTTGGAGAGCATCCACAATTGTTTTGCTAATTTCCAGATGTTCAGAAGGAGTAATCCAATCCACTTCAGGTAGATTAAAGTCACCCAATATTATTGCTTCCCCCTTTGTGGCTATCTTGGCAATATCTATAATCAATTTGTTATCTATCTCTTCAATTTGAGTCGGAGGTCTGTAGACTACACCAGTATGGATGACAGTGCCATCTCCTCTTTCCAACGCAATCCAGAGCGCTTCTTCTTTTCCCCATGCCCCCTGCATTTCAGTAGCTTTAATATTGCTTTTGATATACAAGGCTACTCCTCTTCCTTTTCCATTTTCTCTGTCTCTTCTGAATAGATTATAGCCAGCTATGGCTATATCCCAATCATACGATTCATTGAACCATGTCTCTGTAATGGCCACAATGTCCAAGTCCATTTCCACCATTAGGGCTTCCAGGTCCAGAACTTTGTTGGCTAAGCTTCGAGCATTTGTGCTCATTGCTTTCCAGCATTTACCTGGCTTGTGTGTATTTTGCATTGATTTTGTTCTGCCCACTTCTTCCCACTTGTTTTTATTTATTTATTTATTTATTTATTTAATTTAACCGATTTTATATACCGTCTTTCTACAACTCAAGACGGTTTACATAAAACATATATAATAGAGTGTTTCCACTGTTTACATAGAACAAGGTAACAAGATATAGGTATAAATAACAATAAAATGACAATAAAATGCCAATAAAACCAACTATATACAATGGAATTTAACTATTTACAGAGGAATTTACCTAAATATCAGCTGTTCTAGTGGAGGTTTAGAAGGGGTAGGAGCTGGAAGGAAGAGGGTGATGTTGGAACTAAGGTGGGAGGGAAAAATGTTCCTGAAAAAGGAAGGTTTTTAGTTTTTTTCGGAACTCAAGGTGAGTGCTAGAGTTTCACAGCTCATGGGGAAGGGAGTTCCATAGGGTAGGAGCGTAGAGTGAAAAAGCCCTGTTACAAGTGATTTGTTTAGAGTGTCTTATGGTTGATGGGATAGAGATGAGGTTTTTAGTGATAGTACGGTGGGTTCTAGAGCTAGCAGAGAGGGGAATGAGAGGGGAAAGGCATGGGGCTGATTCATTGGAAATGATCTTGTGTATGAGGGTAAGCACTTTGAACTTAATCCTGCAGTAGATGGGGAGCCAGTGGAGGTCAAGAAGTACTGGTGTGATGTGTGATCGCCTGGGAGTGCTGGTTATGAGTCTTGCAATCGTGTTCTGAGCAAGTTGGAGCGGTTGTATAGCATTCTTAGGAAGGCCATGATAGATTAGGTTACAGTAATCCAGTGAGGGGGTTGTGAGGGCTTGACAGACAGATCGAAAAGAAGTAGGGCTTAAGAGGGGTTTGAGGTTTCGGAGGGTATGTAGTTTAGCATAAATTGTGTTAGTAGTTCTCTTTATTTGACTAGTGAAGGAGAGGTTCTGATCGAGGATAATGCCAAGATATTTCACCTGTTTTTTTATGGTAAGGGTGAAATCTCCAATAGTAATGGTTGGAGGGGGGGTGTATGAGGTAGCAGAGAACACCTGTAGCACTTCAGTTTTAGATTGATTGATTAGAAGGTTATGTTGAGATAGCCATGATTTTAGTGTAAGTAAGCAATCGCTTAGTTTAGAGAAGTCTGGGTTGGAGAGATTAAATGGGGTGTAGCACATCATGTCATCCGCGTACAATTGGTACTGGATGCCAAAGTTCTGGAAGATGTTACAAACAGGTTGAAGGAAGATATTGAAAAGGAGAGCGGAGAGGCTCGATCCTTGGGGAACACCTTGTTTTAGTGTAAATGGGAGAGAAGTATCCTTGCCAATGCGGACTTGTTGGGTTCTGTTGTCTAAATAGGATCGGAACCAGTTTAGGGTTGTGCCTCTAAGTCCTATATCATGGAGTCTACATAAGAGTTGTTGGTGAGGAAGGGAGTCGAAGGCGGCCGATAGGTCAAGGAATATGAGTAGGCATCCTTGGGTAGGATTCTGGGTGTGCAAGTACAGGGAGTCTAATAGGGAGGTGAGGAGGGTTTCGACACCATGGTTCTTTTTGAAGCCATGTTGGAAAAGGTCCAGGGGAGAATGCTCATCAATAAAGTCTTGGAGTTGGGTTTGAACTAGTTTCTCTGCTATTTTGGCAAGAAAAGGGATGCTAGAAATAGGTCTGTAGGAGGTAGGAGAGGTAGGGTCAAGTTTTGTTTCTTTTAGTATTGGCCGAATAGTGGCGCGCTTAAGAGGGGGAGGAACAAAACCAGTCTGGAGGGAGGTTTGTATAATGGATAGGATGTAGGGGCTGAGGGAACCTCTAGTAGCCTTGATCCACGGAACAGGACAGGGGTCGAGGGCAGAAGTGGAGGTATAAACACATTGTCTAATCAATGTGTTTATACCTCAAAAATTTCCTGTCATGATTTGACAATTTCCAATCTGTAATCAAACCGCTGCTGATCGCTGGAAGTAGCGGTATACAAATGTATACTAAATAAATATTAAGGTCTTTTATAACATTAGAGACATTTTCTAGTGTGATAGGATCAAATTTGTTCCAAGAGGTTAAGAGGGCAGGTTCTGGAGGTTGGGTGCTGTAATCAGGAGTAAAGTGGGAGTTATTGATTGAGGAGGGAGGGGGGAATTTAGAGGTAAGGTGGTTGGCAATAATTTGTGCAGATATTTTCGGGGGCTGGTCCTGGGGTGAAGGTTCATTTAACAAGGATTTTGCTATGGAAAAAAGTTCCCTAGGTTTATTGAGAGATCGTTGGATTATGTTTTCGTTATATTCCCTTTTATGGTTGAAGGTTTCAGAACAGTAGGTCTTGAGTTTAATTATGTATGCAGAGTGTGCATCAGGATTCTGAGAGCGTCTCCAGATACGTTCCAAACGCCTAAGTTCTCTTTTGAGATTTCTTAGCTTTGTAGAGAACCAAGGTGCTCTATTACGGTGCTTTTGAGTGGATTCTTTAGGTGGGAGGAGAGAGGCTGCAGATAGGATTTCATTCCATTTGGAGATGTGAGATTCTTGATTAAGACCCATATCTTTTAGACGGTCAAGGGATGGGATCGTTTGCTCTAGGAAGATGGGTGCATTAAATTGTCTAAATTTGTGAGAGTGTTGAGGGTGGGTAGGAGATTGAGCTTTGAGAGTAGTGTAGGGGAATGAGAATAGGATAAGAGCATGATCGGACCAAGGAACAGATTGAACAGTGTGAAGGATTTGTTTAGCGAAAGGAGCTTGTTGTGGAACAAATATTAAATCAAGGATATTTCCTTTAGAATGGGTAGGATGATTTAGGATTTGAGTGAAGTGGTTTAAAAGTGTGGCTGTTTCTGATGTTATTCTGCTTTTTCAGGGGGTGGCATCCAGAGCTTGACCTTCCACATCCGTCATCCCCTTTTTCTAGTTTAAATGCATAGCCACATACTGCCTGAATTTTTCACTTAGGATTCTTTTCCCTGTGACATAGAGATGTAGTCCATCAGCACAGTATAGTCTCTTGTTGGTCCATCTGTTTCCCCAGTCGCCAATAAATCTGAATCCTTCTTGTTTGCACCAGGTCTGGGGCCATGTATTAAAGCTGTTAATGCGATGCAGCCTTTTTGCCCCCTTACCAAGAACAGGTAGAACTTCTGAGAATGCAACAGTGTTAACAATGGGCTTGAGTTTCTCTCCCAGAGATTGGAAGTCCTTTTGGACTGTAGAGGCACTGTTTCTAGCCAGGTCATTTGTGCCCAAGTGGATAACAACATCAAGTTTGGAGTGTTCACTTTCTGCGCTAAGTACTTCAACAACTTGGTTTGTATTCCTGCTGGCTGAAGAGCCTGGTAGGCACATGACTATCTTCTCTCCTTTGAACTGTGTTCCCAAGTTGGTGTCTCTGATGATGGAATCTCCAAGTAGTAGTAGTTTTCTGTTTGGTGAGGTTTTCTTCATATTTGGTGCTTTAGCAGGAGATTGGGCATTGTATGACTCATTTAAGGGCCCTTCAGTTTCTTTGGATTGGGCATCCTCATTAGCCAAGGCAGAGAAGGCATTATGCAGGGATATCTCTTGATGTATAGGATGTCTCTGCATTACAGGTCACAATCTACCAGAACCCACTGTGATCCATTTGTTCCTGGGGTGTTTGATTGTTTGTGGGAGTGGTGGTGGACTTTGTTCAGTTTGTATCCTAGAAGAGGTGCGCTTCATTGCAGCCAGTTCCTCCCTCAGTAGAGTCACTTCTTTATGCATGGCAGCTAGGTCTTTCCTTAGTAGAGTCAGTTCTTTATGCATGGCAGCTGACTTGAGGCACATAGGACAAGCTCTTAGGCTCCAAATAATTTGTCTTGGAATGAAAGAACTGCAGTTTTTGCACTGAATACACGACATGTTGATTAAGCAGTCCCAGAAGAAGAGGAAGAAGAAGAAGAAGTAAAGATGAAGAAGAAAAGATGAAGAAGATGTGGGCTTTAACCCAAGTTAAGAAGCAGAGATGGCAAGTATGCGACCACTATATGGGCAATGTAGCCCCTGGGGTGGGTGGGGTGAGAGGTAGGGCTGGCGGGAACCTAAGTGTCTCTGGCCAGTAAGTTGTTCCTGAACTGTGGGCACACACAGATATCTTATTTAAGTCTAAACAAGGAAAGCAGACAGTCTGAATGTCTCCAACCTTAATGTATAAGCACAGTTAAAAGCTATATTAGCAATATCCCCAAAAATTAACAGTTAGATTTTATAGTTTTAGCTATAAACCAGCAGAAATAAGATAGAAAGGTTTGCGCTTAGCTTTGTGGATGCTTCTCAGCTAATGCAGGCTGGCTTAGACCGGTATGTCAGGCCAGGTGTAAGATGGTCTAAATCAGCACCTCACTGGGAGCAGTTTTCACCAACCAACCAGTGCAGCAGAAGTAAACCTCTGTCTATCTCTCTTTCTGCCTCACACACAGATATCTGATTTAAGTCTATACAAGGAAAGCACACAGTCTGAATGTTCCCAACCTTAATGTATAACCACAGTTAAAAGCTATATTAGCAATATCCCCAAAAATCAACTGTTAGATTTTATATTTTTAGCTAGAAACTAGCAGAGATAAGATAGAAAGATTTGCTCTTAGCTTTGTGGATGCTTCTCAGCTAATGCACTGAACCTTAAACCTGGATATTCAATGCTGGGACCATATCTGGGTTAGCCAGATAGAGCTGAAGCTAGCGGGGCAGCGGCGATATTGAGCCGCTACTCAGTTGACTTTAGTGGCGAAAGTTAGGCCAGCCTTTGAGGTGACTACCTTTCATCATTGAGGGATAACCAGCTAGCTGCTGAATATCGCCACTAGCCAGTTATCCCCAGGTGCCGCCTTCGATCTACCTATGGAACATCCTGATGCTAGCCAGCCAGCATCAGGGCATTTAGTGGTGGCACCCATGGATATTCAGCAGCACTAACTGTGTTAATCAATTTGAAAATCTCCCCCATAATTTTCAGCGGATACTGTTCAGAGTTGGGCCAGCTCTGGTGTGGATACTCTACTGATTCTTTTACATATGCTGACCAATCAGTGAGAGATGAACTGCCTCATGGTTTGTTCCACTTACCGCTATATTTATTGTAGTTTCAATGTAATGTAATTTATGTACCGTAGTTCATGTTGTCATGTTTTTCCTGTGTGATGTTTTCCCACTTTCCTGTATCCTTACCTTTGTATAACTTTGTATTGTTTTGTGACCGCTTTGATTGAAGGAAAAAGTGGGATACAAGACTTGTTAAATAAATAAATATGTAATCTTCTTTCTATATGGTTAATCATGCCTTGCTTGTCTGGTATCTGCAAGCATTGGGATTGGGGGTACCTAGTACTCATTTGGTTCACCTCTTTTTTAAAGAAGAAAACTTATAAAGCATAATGGAATTCAACTGTATCAGAAGATATGGATTATCACGAGGTTCTGCATTCTCTCCTGTACTTTTACAATATATATTTAACACTAGAAGCCCCAAAAGGAATTTTACCTGGAAACCCCAAAGTGCGTCAATTGCCGCATTATCACGACGATTGCATTTAGCATGAAATGCAGATGTGAATTAATGTGAAGTTACTTATTTGTTAAATACGTGCAGTATGTGACGGCATTACATGACATCATCATGTGTTTATTCTTTGTAATGTCAGAGTAAAATTGTAAACAGTGATTGAGATGTGCCACCTAGTGGGAACATGAATTTATACCTAGAAGCCCCAAAGTACGTCAGTTGACGCATCCAAGACAATTGAGTGCGTCAATTGACACACTTTGGGGCTTCTAGTGTTAAATGCTTGGATGGGGTTTATTGAAAGATATGAGATGGTATGCCATATGTATGCAGATGATGTATAATTATAAGTTGAGGTAGATAAAAATCAGCAATCAATTATGTTTAAGTGAAGTGGAATTGTGATTGAAATAATATAGCTGAAGTTAAATTCAACTAAAACTGAAAGTCTGTGGATGAGTAGGCAGAAATCTAAACTTCAGGTACTTCCAAACACTGGAGATGTACAGATTCAAATTAATGATGTAGTGTGGTTTTGGAGTAAGGTTGAACCAGAGGCTTTCCTTAAAAGCCCAAGTTTTGACTATGGTCCAAACATTTTTTTGTTGTTGTTTGAGGCAATTATATAATAACATGGCAGATAAAAACCAGCATGATCTATCTAGTCTGCCCAGTAAGGTGGCTAGAATGGTTGTAATTGCCACTCTCTGCAGGTCACCCCTCTCTATGCCTGTGTTTAGGGTTATGCTTGCCACTCAGTGCAGCTCAGCCCCCCTCTATTTACTGAAATATGACAGATATTTAAGTTTGCTTTGAGTTGATCCTCTTGCTACAAAGGGATTCACTGTATCTGTCCCATGCCATTTTGAATTCTGTCACTATATTTGCCCCACCATCTACATCGAGAGGGCATTCCAAGCATCCACCACCCTTTCAGTGAAAAAGTATTTCCTGATGTTGCTTTTAAGTTTACCGCCTTGCAGCTTCATCGTATGCCTTCTAGTTTTACAGCTTCCCCTTCTTTGAAAAAGGTTTGTTTGTTCATTAACAGGGGCGGCTCAAGGCAATCTGCTGCCTGAGGCGAAGGATGAGATGTTGCCCTCCCCCCCCCCCCCCCCCCCGTAGAGGTGGGTGGGGCTTTTTCAGAGCTCCAATCAGGGACTGAACCAAACCAAAAAGCCGATTAGATTAAATGGAGGAAATGCAAGATGTTTGCACACCAAGGAACTAAGAGAGAGAGAGAGAACCAACAGCACAGTTTATAAAACTAAATTATAACTCATTTATATTTTGTTGTTATAAACTGCGTTATGGTTCTTGCTTTTTCTTTTTCAACATATATTTTGCATTCACAGTGGGTGCAGAGCAGAACCAGGACATTCATCCACAGAACTCAAAATCTTAAAAAAAATCTGATTCTGATCATCTCACTAACAACAAACATTCTCCAGTACCAGGCATATTGTGAACTAACACAAAACCCTACAACAAAGAGAACATCTACCATACCATACCATATCAGCACCAACTTCCAAAACTCACATAAGGAGCCCATGTTAAAAAGGTCACTGCAAATACTTCAGTGGGCCCTGGAACATCCATACACCTACTTGAAAAGCTGAACAAGTCAAATTACTACAGTACAGTATAGATCTTTATGTACAAACTCCATGTTAACAGAACACCTGGCCTCAGTCACACACTCAAAACACAAACCCTCACCAAATACAGAATAAGCAACCACAATCTAAAGTAAAAATAAAAATATGTAGACAAAATTTAAGCTGAAACCCTAAGAAGCTAGACTCCGCATGCAGTGCAACATCAGATAAATATGAGATGCAGTTACCCCATACTGTATAAAATATCACCTGGCAAACTGCAAAAATCAATTGTTTGATCGACCGGATTTAACACCGCAATGGCTTACTTCAGGAAGTACATGTCTCCTTCCTAAGGGAGACCCGACTAACATTCCTAAAAACTATAGACCAATAATCTGCTTACCTACAATCTATAAGCTGTTTACTGCGATAGATGCAGACAGAATATACAATCACATCGAGCTCAATAACATCATGGCAATAGAGCAAAAGGGCAATAAGAGAGGAGCATATGGCACGAAAGAACAGTTGATGCTGAATAAGGCCATTTGGCCAATGCTAAGAAAGGCAGAAATCTCAGTATAGCATGGATAAGAAAACGTTTGCCAGCATCCCACACTCTTGGATAATATACTGCCTTGAAATGTATAAAATAAATTCTGGTTTGATAGAGTATGTTAAGTTCACTATGAAAATGTGGCAATCCACACTCTTTTTGAGATATGAAGATGGTCAGTACATCATTCCTAACATTAAAATTCAGCGAGGAATATTTCAGGGAGATTCCCTATCGCCACTTCTGTTTTGTTTGGCACTTAATCTAATGAGTGCTCTCATCAACTCTTTGGGGTATGGATTTAACCTGAATTCTAAAGACTGTACCAACCCAGAAGCAACTTCCCATCTGCTATTTATAGATGATCTAAAACTCTACATTTCCAGGGACCAACAATTAGCAGAGCAGCTTCTTGTGGTGAAAATCTTTTCTGATGACATCAGAATGACTTTTGGCCTTGACAAATGTGCTAAGGCAACTTTTTTCAGAGGAAAATTAAGCAAAACCGAAAACATCTCCCATGTTGAGGGCTTTGACATCAAGGGCCTTGAACAGGAAGTTGTATATAAGTATCTCAGAATAGAGGAAGGAATGACACTCGGGCAGAAACTATTGAGAGAGAAGATCAGTAAAAAATATTACAGGAGATTAAAACTGTTATTGAAAAATGCTTTAACATCACGAAATAAGATACATGCCATCAATCAGCTGGCAATTCCTGAACTCTCCTACAGTTTTGGGATTGTGGATTGGCCTCATAAAGAGCTTGAAAAACTGGATGTGCGAACAAGAAAAATCCTCCATGCTCATGAAGTAATTTACAAAAATCAGTGTATGCCAATATTGTGCATCCCTAGAGCTGAAGGAGGGTTAGGACTTATAGAAATTGACTACACCTACAGAGCTACTATCATAGGTCTCCAAGCCTATCTGACAGCATCATCGGATCCAAATACACAAAAAATGCTGAAATATGAAAGTAAACATCCAGAATCTGTCTCCATCATCAAACTTGGACAAGCGTCCCAACGATTAGAAGGAAGAGTGAGAATCCACAGGTATGCATGAGAAAGAAATTAACATAATTTGCAAAACAAGAGAAAAAACTCTTCAAAGAATTAGATCAGCAGACGAGGAAAAACAAGTGGCAAATGCACAAATACAGTGGAAAATACAGAGTGTTACTCCAAGAACCTTTTGTCGATCAAGAACAGACACATGAATGGTTGAGGAAAGGTAGACTGAAACCGAAGGATGAAAGATTGATAGTTGCAGCCCAGGACAGTGGATTGCGGATGAGATGGTTTACGGCATGTATTGAAAAAAACTGGCACAACAGACATATGCCGATTCTGTAAGAAAGAGCTGGAAACAGTGACTCACCTAATAGCAGGCTGTGAAGTTCTGATGGCGGAAAATTTCTATATGGAAAGGCACAACAAAGTAGCACGCCTCCTCCATTGGAAACTCTGTAAACACTACAACATCACTGTCCCTGAAAAGCACTGGGATCGTGACCCTAAGAGAATAACAAAGAATGAAGAGGTTATGATCACCTGCGATATTCCCATTCTGACGGATAAGAAACTGGATGCCAGAAAACCTGACATAGTGGTAAAGGAGAAGAACACCAGAACGGCATTGATAGTGTCGATACCGAGTGATTAGTCTGTGAATCGCGTGGAGAGGGAGAAGATCTTGAAGTATCAAGAAATGCAAACAGAGACCAAGAAAATGTGGCAGAAAGATACAGAAATATTTCCTATTGTACTGGGAGCCACAGGCCTGATAAAGAAGAATTTCCAAGCACATCTTGACAAACTATCCATACATGTTACATCTTACAAACTCCAGCAGGAGGCTCTCTTTGGCACGATGCAAGTATGACACCAAGCATTTGTAGTAAATTTGAGAGATTAAGATCATATTCCACATACCCTGGCTTAGAAGTGAGGTTCACGACTGCCATAGTATGCGCAAAACTAACCCATTAGGAGAAACTACCACGTGTAAAATATAAAGATAGCACAAAGTCCAATCACTAAAATTAAATAAAATTATTTTTTCTACCTTTGTTGTCTGACCATTTTATTCTCTGATCATGCTGGTCCTGATCTGAGGCTTCTGCTTTCCTGTCTTCTCTTATCTCTCTTTCTGTGATCTATTGTCCATCTGCCATTTCTTATCTCTTCTTTTGTTTTCTTCACTTCCTTCATCAGCCCATTTCCAGTTCCAGTAGCCCTCCCCAGTATCGACCCCCTTTCCAGTCTTCCCCTCCCAGTACCCTCCAATGTCAACCACCTTGCATTCCCACAACTGCCACTGGTGTCCATTCCCTTCCATTCTCCCTCCTTCTCCACTCTCCAGCCCCTTTTAGTCCAAATACCATCCCAGGTATCAGCTCACATCCACTCTCAGTGCCACCTCCCCCAGTCAGCTCCCTTCCAGTCACCCTACTCTCTGTCCATCCCCCTTCCAGTGCCAGTCGCACATATCAGCTCCCTTATAGCCTCCTCCCCATTATCCAGCCAACTACCACTCCCATACCCAAGTGTCAGCTCCCTTCCAATCCCCCTTCAGTGCATTCCAGGTGTCAGCTCCATTCCAGCCCCCTCCTTTCCCCACCATATCAGCTCCTTTCCAGCCCCCTCCTTGCCCCCTCCTTCCGCTGGCAGACCCTCTCAGTATCCGCTCCCTTCCAGTCCTATTCTCCTATCCCCCCGCATCAGCCCATTTGTAGCCCTAGCCCCTAGTTTTCTTCCAGGGCCAGCAGCACTCTCATCCCCTCCCCCACTAGCCCATTTCCAGTCCCAGCCCATTTCCAGTCCTATCCCCCTTATCAGCCCACTCCAGTCCTAGTCCCCCATCAGCCCATTACCAGTCTTAACTCCCCAATAAGTCTATTTCCAGTCCTAGCCCCCCCCAATCAGTCCATTTCCTGTCCTAGCCTCCATATTTATCAGCCCATTTCCTGTTCTAGCCCCCCTAATCAGCCCATTTCCAGTTCTAACCCTCCCAAAAGACCATTACCAGTCCTAGCCCCCCTCCCAATCAGCCCATTTCCAGTCCTAGCCCCCCCATCAGCCCATTTCCAGTCCTAGCTCTCCAGCTTGAAACCTTAGTAGATCTGAGGTGTTTGTTAGCTATGCTGTTTGTTTGTTTGTTTTTTATTAACAAAAATATAGTGGTCAAAAACTAACACAGAGCGCTAGACTGTCCAACTAGAGAAAAAGCTCTGTATCAAAACCTATGAAAGTAAACTGTGTCAAAAAATAAAAAACTATTATGCATTACTAAAGAAGCAGAATTCAAGCAAAGATATTGAAAGCAACAGGAAGGTCTCAGACTTTGACGGGCAAACTGTATACCCAAGGCAATGTTCACCAACAGAGCACAGTAAAAGCCCTTACTTGCATCAACGACCTTAGATATTATGTTGCTTCAACTGAATAGCTATCACACTCCTTAAACATAAATTAGAACAGCATTTCGCTCAAAAAATCAGTATAGGAGGGTGAATAGTATAACTTAGCTGCAAAACGTCTTGCTTGAATTACTGCACAGCCTTCGTCTCGACCCCGCTCATACCCCATGAGCGGGGTCGAGACGAAGGCTGTGCAGTAATTCAAGCAAGACGTTTTGCAGCTAAGTTATACTATTCACCCTCCTATACTGATTTTTTGAGCGAAATGCTGTTCTAATTTATGTTTAAGGAGTGTGATAGCTATTCAGTTGAAGCAACATAATATCTAAGGTCGTTGATGCAAGTAAGGGCTTTTACTGTGCTCTGTTGGTGAACATTGCCTTGGGTATACAGTTTGCCCGTCAAAGTCTGAGACCTTCCTGTTGCTTTCAATATCTTTGCTTGAATTCTGCTTCTTTAGTGAATGCATAATAGTTTTTTATTTTTTGACACAGTTTACTTTCATAGGTTTTGATACAGAGCTTTTTCTCTGTTTGTTTTTTATTGTCAACATTTCTGTATCATAACCAAACACATACATCAACAATTTACCATATACTACTATACAAAGATATCTAGCACCCTCTTCATTCTTTTACCTTATTTTGATACCCCCCACCCTCACCCACCCCCCTCTTATACAATAAACTCTCAACCCTCCAATTCCCCCCTATCACCCTGATAACCCATTGGCCTCCTTATCTTAAATAGGAACCCACCATGCCCCTTCCCCCTCTCCCTGCTGCAGTGAGCCAGACATCCAGATCCCCCCTAAAATCTTATCCCCACCCCGTACAACTTACCCTCTGCCCCCCCCTACCCCCCTACCCCTCTATCCCCTGCCCCTGCCCCCCCAACCCCAGAACACGTCCCAGTACACCCCACCTTTCTTCAAACCCGGCTAATCTCTGCCTCCTTGCTGCCGTTAACTTTTCCATAAGAACTATAAACCTAAGTCGCCTTTCAAACTGCTCTACCGAAGGCATCTCTTTTTGTTTCCACGCTGCGGCAATTTCACACCGGGCTGCACTTAAGCAGGCCAGCACCATCTTACCCCCCCCCCCCCCGTCTTCCTCCCCCCTCCTCCCACAAAGCCAACAAAAAGATATTGGGCACCAACTCCATCTCTATCCCCAATTTCTCTTTAATCCACCCCTTTAGCCACTTCCAATATCTCTGTACCTTCTCACAGCTCCACCAAACATGCCAAAACGTCCCTATCTCCCCACATTCCCTCCAACAGAGAGGGGATACCTCCAGATATATTTTATGCAATCGATTAGGAGTATAATACCAACGCATCATAACCTTGTAACTATTTTCCTTGGCCCCACTGGAGCTAAGCCCCCTCTTGATCTGATCCCACACCTTTTTCCACTCCACCAAAGTCAAAGTCCTGCCGAGGTCCCTCTCCCACTGCACCATATACCTATGCTTCCCACCCCCTCCCCCTAAAACCTCCTTGTATAATACGGGCACCATTCCCCTAGATCCTCTCTTCCCAAACCACAATGCCTCCAACCCCGATATCTCCCCTTCCAACCCTTCTTTCCCCAATACCTTCCCTAAAAACGACCGTATTTGCACATATGCATACCTATCCCCAACTTCCAAATTAAATTCCTCTTGCACCTCCTCAAAACTCTTCATCACTCCCTCCTCCAACAGTTGAAAACTACACACCAATCCTTTCTTTGTCCAGAGATCAAACCTTCCGCCCTCCCAGCCTGGTTTAAAAGCTCTACACCCCCTCCACGGTGTCATCACTGAAAACTCCATTCCCCTTCTGGCTATATCCGGTCCCCTGGCTTTATCCCATATCTTCACTACCTGCCTCATCGCCGGTGACCCCCGCCCCAGTTCTCCCCTCCCCACCCTAGATGCCCAGAGCCAAGCTGCCAAGTGACCCCCATTAACCCTCCCTTTCTCCAAGCTCACCCAGGGCCGCTCCTTCCCCCCTCCCTCCACCCCAATACATGCGCAATCTGTGCCGCCCAATAATAAGCCTTCAAATTAGGTACTCCCAAACCCCCCTCCTCCTTAGGAGCAAACATCACCTCCCGTGCTACCCTCGGCAGCTTCCTCTTCTAAATGTAACTAAACACCCGCCGTTGTAGGGCCCTCATCGCCCCTTCCGGGACCTCCACCGGTAAGGCATGGAACAAATAAAGCAGTCGAGGCAAAATATTCATTTTAATTGCTGCTATTCTCCCCAACCATGATATCTCCATCCTCATCCATCCCGCCAAATCCCTATTAATAGTTCTAATAAGTCTCAGGTAGTTAGCTCTGAATAAAGTCTCATACTTATCCGTGATATTTACCCCCAAGTAACCCAGGGACCCGTTTACCCATCTCAAATGAAACATTCTCTGCAAGCTCTCCTCAGCCTCCTTATCCAACTGCACTTTCAACACCTCTGTTTTATTCACATTCATTTTAAAACCCGAGACTGCCCCATACCTTTCCACCTCCCTCATTACTTCTGGCAGCGAAAATAGTGGATTGCCTAAGTATAGCAAAATGTCATCAGCATACAGTGAAATCTTATGCTCCTGCTCCCCCCTACTCAAACCTCGGATTCTATCATTCAACCGTATACATTCTGCCAACGGTTCCACCACCATAGCAAAGAGTAATGGCGATAGCGGGCATCCCTGACGGGTCCCGCGGCCCAGTGCAAAGTCCCGAGAATATCTCCCATTGATCTTTACCCGAGCCCTCGGTCCCCTGTATAAAGCCCTCACCCATGTCAAAAAATTTGGCCCGCACCCTGCTTTCTCCAACACCCGCATTAAAACCCCCCAATGTACCCTATCGAAGGCCTTTTCAGCGTCTATGGACATCAGAAGGAAATCCTCCTGTTCCTGCCTCGCCTCCCAAATCACCCCTATTGCCCTCTTTATATTATCCGCTGCCTGCCGACCGGCTATAAATCCAGCTTGATCAACCTTAATTATCCCCGGCATCCACCCAGCCAACCTCCCAGCAATAATTTTTGCTAACAGTTTTACGTCTACATTCAACAAAGAGATGGGTCTATATGAACTACATCTCCACGGGTCTTTCCCTGGTTTTAACAGTATGGTAATCCCTGCCGTCAACATTTCCTCTGACAACCCCCTCCCCTCCACTAATACCCCATTAAATACCCTTCCTAGAATACCCCCTATCTCCCCCCAAAAGACCTTATAGAAAGTCCCAGTTAGCCCGTCTAGTCCGTGAGATTTCTCCCCAACCAATCCTTTCACCGCTCTCTCCAGTTCTTCCCTCGAGATCTCAGCCTCCAATACCTCTATGGCCTCATCCGATAATTCTTGTAATTGGATCCCCGCCAGGTACTCCTCTATCTCCCCCTCCCTCACCTCCTCCATCTCCCGATATAACTCTTGGTAATATTCTTTAAACCGCTCCCGAATTTCTTCTTCCCCCCTACACATCCTCCCATCCTGCCCTTCTATCTGATATATTGTTGCTGTCCCTTTTTGCTGCCGCAGTTTCCGTGCCAACAAACGACTAGCCTTATCACCAAATTCATAATGCATCTGCCTCACCCTTTGTAAAAGAAAAGCCACCTTATCTATTTGTGAAGCCCGCAACTCCACTCTCACCCTCTTCATCTCCACTCTATCCTTCGTTGCCCCTGACCCCCGGTACCTCCCCTCCACTTCCTTTAACTCCTTCCTCAGTGCATCCTCTCGCCTCTCCCAATCCCGCTTTTTCCTAGCCCCCCACATTATAAACCTCCCCCTCACCACCGCTTTCAGCCCCTCCCACACTATTACATCCGTCACTTCCCCAGTATCATTGAAAAGCAAATACTCCTTTATAGCCTCCCGAACATCTTCCACCACCTTCCCATCTCTAAGTAAGCTATCGTTCAACCTCCAAAACACCCCCCTCCCTTCCCCGGGCATTTAATATTCACCTCTACTGCCCCATGGTCAGACCAACCCACCGGCAGGATACCCCCATCCTGCACCTCCATCATCCAGGACCTATCCAACAACAACATATCTATCCGGCTCCACCTATCATGTGGGGCTGAATGAAATGTATACTCTTCTCCCCCCCGGGTTCAGGGCCCTCCACATGTCTACCAAATTATATTGCCCCATCAACCTCCTTAATTCTTTCCTATTCTTTCTCCCCCCATCTCCCCCCCTTGGTTTCCGATCTACCCTCGGGTCCAACACCAAATTAAAATCCCCACCCACCAACACCCTCCCACCCCCTGCCCCCTCTATTAAGTGCCCTACCTTTTGCCAGAAACCCTTTTGCTGCCCATTGGGTCCATACACCGCTACCACCACAATGTCCTCCCCCCCCATTTTCCCCTTAATCCCCACCACCCTCCCCTCTAGATCTTTAAATGACCCTTCCACCTGTATCCCGCACCCCTCCCGCACCAAAATGGCCACTCCTCCTTTCCTTCCGCCATCCTTATTGCAAGAGAAATACTGATCTGGGTACTGCCTATGCCGCATCCTCCCCACCTCCCCAGCCCTCAAATGAGTCTCTTGAATCAATACCACGTCCCACTGATCCTTCACCACCTCCCGAAAGAGCAACCCCCTCTTAGCAGGCGAGTTCAACCCCTTCACATTAATAGTTCCTATACGCACCATCTATTTTGAACAGCTCCCCCTCCCTCCTCTACCCACGTTGTGTTCTGATCCCCCCATCTCTCCTCCCCCCTCCCTCCCAGTATCCCCCCAAACCCCCTTCCCCCACCCCTCCCCACCATCCCCAACCTCTACCTACCCTTCCGGTTGCCTTGTCCTATCTCGGCCCAACATACCCCCTCCGGTGCCCCTACCTCTGCACCCATCACCCCCCATCCCATCTCCCCATCCTCCCTCCCTCCTTACACCATATTACCTCCTTTTCCCCTCGAAACCCAACAATACACAACTCAACTCCCCTCCTTCCCTTCCACCCTCCCCTCACCCCCCTTAGCCCTATGAGTCCAGTGTCTGAATTCCATGAGAAAGGAGCTCTAACACCCTCACTCAGGCTCGATACTTGCAGCCAGATTTCTCCATTCCAGTCTCCCGACTCAGGTGTCTGTCTCCGAAGCAACCCTCCGCCTCTCCATTGACAACCGCTTCAAGCGTTTCCCGTGCTCTCCCACTCTCTGCCATTGTGCACTGGTTTGATGTTGTTGTTTGCTTGTCTCCACATGGGCCTTACGCAGCCGCTCTGTCTCCACCACTTTGGGCAGGCCCTCGCACCCCAATTCTCGCAGGGTAGCCCACGCCTCTTCCACCGATTTCACCTTCAGATTCACTCCATTGACGGAAAGAAAGACCCGAAACGGAAACATCCATCGATACCGGAGGTTTTTCCCCCGCAGATACGCTGTAACTTCTTTCATCACTCTTCTTTTCTCCAATGTCCCTTTAGACAAGTCATTAAATACTTCTATTTCACTGCCTTCCCACGCAATTCTCCCAAACTTCCGGGCCACACTCAATATTTGTTCTTTCAAGGGAAAACTGCTCATACATGCTATAATGTCCTGTGCCTGCTTTTCCCGTCGGGGGCCTAAGCTTCTATGAGCTCTCTCCACGCCGATTTGTTCAGCGTTTGTGCCAGACACTTCCCCCAGCTGTAATATATGACTACACAACTTCTGCACCACCGCCACACAGTCTCTGGCAGCCGCTTCCTCTGGCACCCCCCTTATACGCAGATTGTTTCTCCGAGCTTGGTCCTCAATCTCCTCGATTTTCTCCTGCAGCTCGTCCTGCTGGGCCTGAAGACTTTCCTGCATGGCCACCATGCCTCGCACCTCTCTCTCACAATCCTCCACATGGCTCTCCAGGTCTTCCACATGGCCTCCCAGGCTGCTCACCTCCTGCTGAATCGCCTGCAGGGTTTCTTTCACCTCCTTCCGCATAGCTTTGATCTCATTCCTCATTTCAACTTTAAACTCCTGCAACCACTTTCTCAGTGGTACTTCCTCCAGCCCCTCCGTAGCTGTACCACCATCATCTTCAGAGCTCTCGCCATTTACTCCCACTTCAGAGCAGGCCGATTCCACCGCCGCCGCCGCCATCAGCTCCCGGCGCACATAAGGGGACTGGAAGCCCGCTAGTTTCTTCCTCGCTGCCATCCGACTGCTGGATGCTCGCCTGCCTTCCACTATGGCACTTGGGGTCACTCCAATATATCACCACTCTTGGGAATCGGACGGAGCTAGGCTTTTAGGCTGCCATTAGCTCCGTGACATCACCGGAAGTCAGCTATGCTGTTTTAATTAATTGAATTGCCTAAGATATAGCAGTGATAATGTATCACATTTGTGTGGGTTTATTTATTTAGCTTTAAATGGCTAACTGGTTCTGTTTCAGTTGCTAATTAACTGGATGATATAATAAAGTATCGGAGGTTTAGTGCAGAACTTAGCATGGGTTCTGCTCCCAATTGTTTGGGTTAGTAGGCCACCCTATGCGGAAAGAAGTTTAGAGAGGAATTTTAGAAGGGATGTCCATGCAATCTGGAACATCTAAGCCAGAATATCTGAAAAAAAAGGCACATCCAGATGCAGACATGATTTCATAAATGTGGATATGCCCAATATGGACGTCTGCGGGGGCTGTCTACATACTGTAGACAATTCCAGAATAATGTTCCAGAACCTAGACATCTAGGATTAGCCTAATGGCTAGTGTAATGTGCTATGAACAGGGCAGCCATGGTTCAAATCCCACTGCTGCTATTTTGACATTGTGCTGAGTACTAGGGATGATGGAGTGCTAGATGCCTGCCGGAGCCTACTGAAAAAATATGATGTGATGTGGGGTGGGAGGGAGGGACCGAGGCAGCAAACATTTAAAGGGGCAGTAGACTTTTAAAAAAGGGAGGATGGGGTAATGGAGGACAGGGGGTGGGAGTGCTAGGGGTGAGGGAGAAGGAGAAAGAGTCTGGAAGGGGAACAGAGTATGGGGAGGGGTTGGAAGTGGGAGGGCAGGGTGTTGAAGATTAAAAGGATGAATATAGGGACAAAAGGGCACAATGTGTGTATATATCCCAAAAGGTGTATCCCCAACCCAGAAAACACTCATACATACAAGCATCCCACCCCCATACGATGGTGACACACACAAAAGCACCCCACCTCCATACCACAGGTGCACACACACACACACACACACACACACACACACACACAGTTACACTCACACACAAATAGGCACCACACCTCCACAAACACAATACTCACACACACAGATAGGCACCTCACCTCCATACCACAGATGCACACAAAGGCGTACAGACACACTCACACTTGCACACATATAGGCACCCACACCACACAGTACTCACATATACACATACAGGCACCCTACCTCTGCACCACACAAACAAAGGCTCTCCAGCTCTGCAGCGCATACCCACATGCACTGCTGCCCTGCATCCCACCCATACAAAAGCATCTACCACCACATCTACTACTACTACTACCACTACTTATCATTTGTATAGTGCTACATCCCACACACAGATGAGCAAACCATCATTGCGCCATACAAGCACACACAGATACTTTCTACATATTTCTGTCTAAAGATGCCTTGTACAGCTCCTACTACCACAGTAATACATACATTATCATCTCTCTTCAAACTCTTCTGCCCTCCCTAAACATGTATGAGTTTGCAAATGGAGGAACATCAGTGGAGGCTGGAGGCAACTGGGGGGGGGGGGGGGGTGTCAAGGGGGTCACAGCCACTGGCTCCTAAGATTTTGGATTGGCTCCTCAATACAAACAAAATTTGTCAAGGCCTGGATGAATGTATAGATTCTGTCATCCCACCTCCTCCCCCTGCTCTTTGCTGCCATGGCCATATTAACACATAAAGCATTTCCATTTGCTCCCGCGGCTATGCTGAACTGAAGCAGCCCAGCCATGGTATTTTTAGTAAAGCAAAATATGCATGTCCTGTTTTACTAAAAATGCTGTGGCTGGGCTGTTTCAGTACAGCACAGTTGCAGGAGCAAACAAAAATGCTCTCATGGCTGCCTCTGCCTCTGCTGCCTAAGCAAGCATACGCCACATAAAACCGCCCCTCACATCACCCTCTCACGGGCCAGCCATTTCAGACTCTACAAAGCTAAGCTTTCAAACTTTACTTAGTTGGCTGTTTTTTTATATAAATTTTCATTACTTTTTCTTGCCTAACTATTACCTGTTTTATTCTCTTATAAGACTACTTAGGCACTGTGGTGTGTTAGGGGAACTGCATCAAGGAAGAGGGGCAAACACAGAAAAAAACATCCCTTGCTCTCCCTGTCTCCCTAGTTCTATCTGTTCACAGCCTCTTTGAACTACAGTCTAGTGGCAAACAACCTAACTTTTGATTATAAGTTTAGGAATATTTAGCTTGCCTACATTTCATGCATAGCCTTTTTAAATCAGACATCTGAGTGTGCTGTCGGTCATATAAGGTCTACTAGCAAGGGCACTACATTCTTGATATTTATCTACTTGGAATTGAAGTATACATTTGCTTTTAGATTTGCAGAGACCTGTTTTCCTACTTAATTTTGCACTTTGAAAGTTCAAAGGTCCTTTGCATAGTGGGCTGATAAATAGAAGTACGATTTAATTTTGACCTTTTTAAGTTCCCATTGTTACAAGCCTGCCTTACAGGGTGTGGTTAATTCAGAGGTACTCAAATCCTGTCCTGGAGGGCCGCAAACCAGTCAGGTTTTCGGGATATCCCTAATGAATATGGATGAGATAGATTCAAATACAATGGAGGCAGTGCATACAAATATATCTCATGCATATTCATTAGGGATATCCCGAAAACCTGACTGGTGTGCGGCCCTCCAGGACTGGATTTGAGTTCCTCTGGGTTAATTCAATCAGCCTCTGCTGCCTGAGCAAGCTTATTCCAAGAGACTCTACAAAGCTAAGCTTTCAAACTTTACTAGTTGGCTGTTTTTTGCTATAAAATTTCATAACTTTTCCTTGTCTATCTATTACCTGTTTTATTCTCTTATAAGACTACTTAGGCACTTGTGTGTTAGAGGAACTGCACCAAGGAAGGGGGAGAAACACAGAAAAAAACAAAATAAACAAACAAACAAAAACCCCTTGTTCTCCCTATCTTTCTGTTTCTATCCCAGTTCTATCTGTTCACAGCCACCTTGATCTACAGTCTAGTGGCAAATAACCTAACTTTTGATTATAAGTTTAGGAATATTTAGCTTGCCTACATTCCTTGCATAGTCTTTTTAAATCAGACATCTGAGTCATATAGATTGACATCTGTCCTCCAATTAACCACCTTTTCCCCTTTTCTCTTTGTCCTAGCACTGCTTTATTATAGTCTTAATCAATATGTCAGGTATTCAATGCAATACTTCATTCTAAGAAGTATCATTTGGAGCCTAAGAGCTTGCCCTATATGTCTCAAGTTATCTGCTATGCATAAAGAATTGATACCATTAAGGGAAGAATTAGCTGCAATTAAACACACTTCCACCACTCCCACAAAGAATCAAACAGCCCAGGAACAAATGAATCACAATGGGTTCTGGTAGGTTGTGACCTGTAACACAGAGACATCCTCTCCATCAAGAGATATCCCTGCATAATGCCTTCTCTGCCTTAGAAAATGAGAGTGCCCAATTAGTGGAAACTGAAGCGCCCTTAAATGAGAAGGTTAATGCCCAATCTACTGATAATGCAGCAAATATGAAGAAAAAAGTCACAAAACAGGAAACTACTACTACTTGGAGATTCCATCATCAGAGGCACCAACTTGGGAACACAGTTCAAAGGAGAGAAGATGGTCAAATGCCTCTCAGGATCTTCGGCCAGCAGGAATACAAACCAAATTCTTGGCATAGCTAATGCGGAGAGTGAGTACTCCAAAATTGATGTTATCATCCACTTGGGTACAAATGACCTGGCTAGAAATAATGTCTCAAACAAAAAGGAAGTAGGCAGAGCCACACCACTGGAAGACAGAGCTTTTATTTGTAGTCGCACGGGTCAGCCCTACATGTGTTTCAACAGAAGCCTTCTTCAGGTGGATGTGACCTTAGAACATAACACATATATAGTACAAAAATTATATATCAAAAAACCAAAAATACAATATGGAAATACTAACCAATATAAAATGGTAAGTATACAACAACCACAAACATATTAAAAATATTACATAAGAAAAGAGGGAGCCAAATGTACTTCATAAATAATAAAAATAATAATAATAGTAATGCTACTATTAATAATAATAATAATAATAATAATAATAATAATAGAAAAAAGGGTTTATAAAACAATGGGGACTCTTAATAAGATACATAATAATATAAATAATAATAAAAACAATAATAGATAGCCAGTGATCAATTAAAAATAAAACCAATCATGCTTGGGAATATAAAAGACCCCTAAGGAAGGGAGGGGGGAGGGGAAACCTGCCACAGAGACATGCCTGGGCTTGTCAGATACATAACAGAAAAACAGCTTTATTGAGTAAAACATTGAAACATGGGAGAGGTGACAGGAAATGCCACTCATCATGAGACAATTAGGAACACATTCCGTGCAAGCAATTGATACTGAAGACCATTATACATCAAATTAAATGACAAAATAAATTTTTAGACAAAGGGATGTATATGTGTAAGCAAAGGTAGGAAAGACATCCACCACAGAATATATGTTAACAAAAGGGAGAACATACTCACCACTGAATCAACACTGAATCAATTAGATAGCGCACCACTAGAACGCTAAAAACAATGAACAGTTGGTTAATAAAAAGAAACAATCTTAAAAGGGGCACAACAGAGCATGCCATCACAAAAAATTCAGATAGTTGAAAAGAACGGGTTGGTAAATGAAAGGCTCAAGGGCAAAGTTCCTAGAAACCCCATCCAAACACTTTAAAAACCACCGGGAAAAATGCAGGAAAAGGGGGAGGAGGGAGGAGGGAGGAGAGAGAAAGAGCACAGGCAAGCAAAACTTGTGTCCAAAGGAGACCGTTCTGTACATACCTGGAGTAAAACTTGAACAGCAAATGAAGTTAAGCATGGACACGGGCTTATAATGTCTTAGCAGTAAACTCAACCAATGACGTAGGGCAGTTATTCAGCAATCCCAAAATGCAATGCAAGGCTGAAAAAGTCAAACCGGAGGAGAAGGGGTATTTATAAGGAGTCATTAAAAAGTGAACCATATATAAACAGAAGGAAAAAATGTAATACCATGGAAAACAGTTAACCAAAGTGTTTTAACAAAAGGCAAACTTCAGTGAAATCACCACAACCTAAAGGTATGTACAAACTTCATGATATAAATAATAAAGGCAAAGCATGGTAAAAGCAAAGGCACGCCACCAAGACTCTGCACATCCCAGCCTGAAAATATAAAACCAAAACATGCTATGAATTACTGGACAATAAAACACTGGAAGGGTGCTTATATTAAAATATATAAATATAATATCTATAAAGTGCAGTCTAAAAACTATAGGGTAAAATAAAATAAAAATGGAGAAATTGGCCATTTATCTCTACCCTCTGCTTTCTATCATTTAACCAGCTCCTGATCCACAATAGTACGCTGCCTCCTATCCCATGACATTTTGATTTTGCCAAAAGTCTCTCATGAGGGACCTTGTCAAAGGCTTTCTAAAAGTCCAGATATACTACATCAACTGACTCACCTTTGTCTACCTGTTTATTCACACTGTCAAAAAACATAACAGATTAGTAAGACAAGACCTTCCTTGGCTAAAGCCATGTTGGCTGTCTCCCATTAAGCTATGACTATCTACATGTTCAGTAATTTTGTTTTTTATAATGGTTTCTACTATTTTTCCTCGTACTGATATCAGGCTCACTGGTCTATAGTTTCCTGGATCATCCCTGGAACCCTTTTTAAAAATTGGCGTTACACTGGCCATCCTACAATCTTCAGAAATTACAGATGATTTTAATGATAGTTCAAAGATTATTAATAGGTCTTCAGTTTCATATTTCAGTTCTTTCAACACCCTTGGATGTATACCATCTGGTCCAGGTGATTTGTTACTCTTCAGTTTATCAAATGATTGTAATGCATCTTCCCGGTATATGGATATTTCTTTTGATTCTTCCACAGCATCTCCTTTAAATACCATTTCAGTCATGGGTAACATTCCTACATCTTCTTCAGTAAAGACCAAAGCAAAGAATTCATTCAGTTTCTCCACTATGGCCTTGTCTCCTCTTAGGGGTATGTTTACTAAACCGTCTTAATGTTACCGGCGCTAGTTGCAGCGTTAATGTAAAGAATGCCATATAAGGTAGTGGGCAGTCTGGCGGCAAGGTAGCAAGAATCTGTATCGTGCGATAGTGGGCGCCATGTGTGATGCAGCGGACCCTCTTGAAGAGAGAGAAAAAGTTTTAAAACCAGAAAAAGGCAAGCAATATTGGGAGGATCCATCTAGAGGGAGCAGGAGAGTCGAGAGAGAGACCGAGAAACCACGCCCCTCTGGGCGGGACGCAAGCCCAGACAGCTTCTTTTTGAACAGAGGCAGGTCTGACTTAGGGAGGAAGGAGGAGAAGGACCAAAGCAGAAGCCAAAGCAGAAGCAGCAGGCAGCCAGAGCCAGAGTACAGAAGGCAAAGGGGAAGGCCAAAGCACTGGCAAGAGCAGAAAGAAGCAGAGTCCTGAGCAGGAAGCAAAGCAAGAGCTTCAACCAGAGTTGGAGTGGAATAAGGAACAGAGAAAAAGCCAAGAGAAGTACTGGGACCGCAAGGGAGTACCTGGCAGAAGGTCCTCACAGCAACCGTGGAATAAAGAGGTTCGCCCATTTTCAGAGGTGGGAAATGTTTGTTTGGAGGAAAGAAAACATCCTTACCACTATGGTCTGAAGTCTAAGGAAAGACCACAGGAGAGCCTGAGCACTGCTGCGCTGAAGCCAAACCAAGGTAGGCCTCAAGCCTTACTAGAAAGAAGGAAGAGAAGCCTCAAAGGTAAAACTCTTATTACCGATAATTACCTTCAGAAGCCTAAAGTATGGGGAAGACAGTGGGAAGAGGATTACTGTTACCCTAAACATTCTTATAAGCAAGATTATGAAAGAAGTTTGTCTAAGAAGAGAAGTTTGAGTGGGACATCTTTTTATGAATCTGCATTGGGACATAGTGCAACAAGTATATAAGAAACCCGATTACGTTTACCCTGATGCTACAGATTCAGAGGCTTCTGAGGTTGAATCCATGCAAGTAGGATCGGAGGGGGAAGAATCAGATAATGCAATGGATTGTACATATTGTGCCTCGGGGAGTGTTGAATATATCCCCAATGTATCAGATAACTAAGTGAAGGAAGTTTATTGTTTTTGTACAAATGTTCTGTGAAGATAACAGCCTTTACTTTATTGCTTGCTTTTACTTTTTTTCTATATTCTGAAGTAAGGACATTTCAGTTGTTACCATAGCCAATCCTTTTGAACCGTTTTGTGCAAGAAAGGGAAATAAAGCCTTTAACTTTCCCTCCACTCTGTGCATTCGTTCTTTGAGCGTTGGTTACAAGGAAGCCACAAGGAATAACCACCCTTGACCCTTGCAGCATAGGCCAACCTCAACCTTAACCTTTCTTGTGTCCGGGCCCCTCCCGGGTCTACTACCCCTCTACAGAGGGTGCCCTGCGACACATGGCACGTTAACGTGCGTTAACCCTAAGTTCATGCCAGCGCAGTGCTAGAAGCTATAAAGATGTAGCCCACTGGTAATTGCAGTGACTATGGAGACAGAGGTCATGGGTTTGATCCTGCAGTGGTGTTATTTATAGAAGGCTGTCTGAGGCATTTCCTTTTAATTTAAATCAGTGCTGCCAGCAGAAACATCCTCACAGTGCCGTAACCTAAGGTGCCTCATAAGGCGTCCTATGAGGCGCCCCATAGGTCAAATCATAAAGTGCCCTGTCCGCCAAGACACCCTATAATGTGCCCTATAGGGTGCTTTATAGGGCACCTTTTAGGGCGCTTTATAGGGTGCCTTATAGGGCACCCTTAAGAGCGCCTATGAGGCACCTTAGGCTACAGCACTGTGAGGGTGTTTCTGCTGGCAGCACTGATTTAAAGTAAAAGGAAATGCCTCAGACAGCATTCTAAATAACACCACTGTGGGATCAAACCCATGACCTCTGCCTCTATAGTCATTGAAGTAACCAATGGGCTACATCTCTATAACATCCAACACAACGCTGGCTGGCTACAGAAAGACTGCTGGTCACCACACAAACTGTCTGCTGTGGTTACCAGGATAGGATAGAGACAACAGTACCCATGATGCAATTCACATGCAGAACAGCAGTCTACTTCTGAACACAAGATGGGGTATGCGCCTCTATAGCACCCCGGCCTGGTAGGGAGAACTGACCATGTGTGTTACTGGCACAGAGTAGCTACAGACTGTGACATTGTGCGGTTCCTGTGCTCACCCTGAGGGTGAGATGGGGGCCCAGCACCTGGTCCGCAGCACCTGGCTTGGCTGAGATAGGCCGTGCTGTAGGTCCCCATCAGTGCTAGTGTGTGATGGGGCGTCCCTGCGGATGCACCTGTGTCTATCTGTATTTCCCAGTCATGTCTAGCCCTTGTGGACTATGATGCACTCTGAAGAGTGCATATCCTGTGTGGGTGCCATGGTCACATATTATAAGTGAAGGGTGTGTTTGGACCCCAAAGCAGATTTATGTAGCACCACCCAACCCACCCTCTGTGGGTCAAGGGGCAGGATCTCCCACCAACAGATCCACATTCTACATCTCTGCAATGATGGCAGTAGAGGGGTCCATCAACCCCAGTGCTGCTGGGGAATGGGCACCCTACAGGGCAGTCAATGCAGATCTGTACACATCACATAGGGCAGTAGGCCTGGAAAAGCTTAGCTGCCCCCAAACCCTATCTGACATTCACCACTAGAGGGCACAGTCAGGCTCCACCTACTGCACCTTGCAAGGTGTTCCAGCCATACATATGCTAACTGCAGACAGTCTGCTAGCTAATACATAGTGCATGTTCCTGGAGGAACTGTGTGCACCCACAAATGGGATGTGAGCACATATATCAAGCAGGTATGTCAGTGATTGGGCACCAGAAAAAGGAACCCATAGATATCACTTGAAAGAAAGTGATACTATATAGCACTATGGGGGAACCTAGCCATGCCATGGTCACTGCTCAGTCAGGATGAGAGTGACCTCCCAGCATGACATGCTGTGGCCACCCTGTCCACAGCATGTGTTGGCTTGGTACTACAATGTCCCAGCCATTGCCCTATGCCCTGTGCAGATGCATCCTGCTCAGGCCGCCCTGACCGTGCCATACCCACAGTACCTTGCTCCTCATTATGCACATTGACAGGCTAACACTGGAAACAGTACAAGCATTGTGGTCTCAGTAAGGTGAAGGCAGCCACATAACACTAGATAGACATACGCACACTCCCACACCTATTTCAGCATTGTGCAAATATAGAGGTGGTTGGCAGCCCTGGCCGCCACCCCAGTCCTGGGCACAGTGCAGGCATTGCTATGGTATGCAATACTGTTAGGGTCACTCCCCGGGGTGTTAAACACTGTCAGATACGAAACCTGAAACACACTCCACAGATATCAGAAAGGTTGCTATGATGAATCTCTGTCAACAAATTGTGCTGAACTTAGGATTTGTTATCTGACATTATTCATAGCAACCTTTTGATATCTGTGGAACGTGTTTCCACGTTTAAGATGGCATTGCTAAGGTATGCAGGTGCTAGTATTGGTAGATGCTGCTCCACGCAGGGCTCAACAGCCTGACTCTCCATGGGCCACTGGATAGTGGAGCCTGTGGGTGTGGGTGTTTGTGCCCCTGTTGGCCGCTGCTCTAGGGCAGAGGTTCCCAACTCTAGTCCTGGTGGGCCAAACATGGTTCAGGTTTTCATGCTGTCCCTAATGAATATGCATGGATACATTTGCATACAATGGGGGCAGTGCATGTAAATGCATCTCATGCATATTTATTAGGGACATCCTGACAACCTGAATGGTGCTTGGCCCTCCAGGACTGGAGTTGGGAAACTCTGCTCTAGGGATTGCACATGTTTATGGTATATGTGCTCTGTAGGGTACAATATAGGCGTTTATGGCATGTTTCTTTTATCAGCAATAAAGATTCCGTCTTTATTACCACTGGGTAAAATGTGGGGACCTGGTTTGCAGGGGCCACAGCTGGGACTTGAACCGGTGGCCTTCTGCCCCTGAATATACTGGGTCTGTGTACTGCACCAAACTGTTGTCACAGAGGCTCATCATTCCCTGGAGATACCATGACTGTTCATCAGAGAGACCTTATCCGTTGCAATGCACAGCACCCACCTGAACAGGGCTTGGCCTTGGTGTATTGTGGGAAGATGCCACTGCACCCTCCACCACCAGCACCCCTCCGCCACCATGCTGACATGCCCTTATGCCGGTGATGCTGGTGGTGCGCAGTCCCAGGCCATCCAGTATGCCGGTAGGCGGCTGCCTATGGTTTGGGATCTGGGGTAGAGGTGCCTACATAGACATCTGAGCTTCCCCCCGGCACTGCCTGTCAGTGTTATGTGCCCTTTGGGGTACCTGCTGGGTGATGTCTCCTGGGACACTGTGGGACACACTCGTAGGCATGTTTGACCTCGGTCAGTTACTGGCTTGCTGATTTGCAGTTACTGTGTTCCTATGTGCCACCTAGGCATCTGTCTAGTCCACCCTGTGCCCCAGCTGCCCCTCGGCATGTCCCGCCTTCAGCCCCCTGTACCCCATTTGTAGCCTCACCGTTGTGCCCTTTGTACTTGGCCACTATGCTGCTGCTGCACATGTATCTATGTTTCTATTAAATACCTCCGTGGCACAAATGTTCAGGGAGAGAGCCTCTTTCAATTGAAAGCAAGTTCTGCTACGAGGGGACATGGGATGAGGGTGAAGGGCGATAGATTCAGGAGTGATATGCGGAAATATTTCTTTACGGAAAGAGTAGTGGATCCATGGAATAGCCTCCCAGTGGAGGTGGTAGAGATGAGGACAGTAACTGAATTCAAAAAAGCATGGGACCAACACAGAGGATCTCTAAAGGTAAAAAGTGAACTGTTGTAGTTGTTGATATGGAAGGACAGACTAGATAGGCCATGTGGTCTTTTTCTGTCATCATGTTTCTATGTTTCTATCACTACTATCACTTTTCTTGGTCTCGCTGGCTTTGTTGTACATTGCTGACTGAAATGGTTTCTCTCTCCTGCAAATGTGCCTCTAGCGCGAGGTTTTCACTGGCGCTAATTTTCAGACCTTCATTTCACGACGTTAGTGTGCATGGAGCCTCTCCTTGCCAACTCTCCGCCCATTGACCCCTTATCTCCACCCCTGGGGAGCCTTACTCCACCCTCTGGAGAGCCTTACTCTACCCTCTGCGCACCTTAACGCTGCCATAGATGTTATCGCACGATACGTGATGTTCTCGCATGGTAATGCGCCATTATCACACGATAATATCACGTATGGCGTGATAACGTCGCAGCTGTGACGTTATCGCAATTTAGTAAACATACCCCTTAGTGCCCCTTTTACACCTCTATCATCTAATGGTCCAACTGACTCTCTCACAGGTTTTTGCTACGAATTTACTTGAAAAAGTCTTTATTATGCCTTTTTGCTTCCACAGCAAGCTTCTTCTCAAATTCTCTCTTTACCTGCCTTATCAATGCCTTGCTTCTAACTTGCCAGTGCTTGTGCTATTTCCAGTTTTTGTCATTTGGTTCCTTTTTTCATTTCCTGAAAGATGCTTTTTTAGCAACAACAGCCTCTCTGACCTCACCTTTAAACCATGCTGGCAGTTTTTTGGACTTCCTTCCACTTTTCTTAAAGCATAGAATACAGCTGGTCTGGGCTTCCAAGATAGTATTTTTAAACAACACCCAAGCTTGATGTAAATCTTTAACCTTTGCAACTGCTTCTTTTAATTTTTCTTAACTATTTTCCTCATTTTATCATAATATCTCTTTTGAAAGTTAAAAGGTAGCACTGCGGATTTCATCCTTCCTTCATTTCTTAAATCAAATACGATCATGATATGATCACTATTGCCAAGTGACCCCAACACCCTTATCTCTTGCACCAGATCTTGTGTTCCACTAAGGACTAGGTACAAAATGGCTTCCCCTCTGGTCAGTTCATGAACCAGCTGCTCCAAGAAGCAGTCATTTATTTCATCTAGAAACATTTTCTCCCTAGCATGTCCTGCTGTGACGCTGACCCAGTCGATACCGGGGTAATTGAAATCACACATTATTATTACTATGTTGTAACTTTTTTTTAGCTTCCCTGATTTCTTTGAGCATTTCATCATCCATTTGTTCATTCTGGCCAGGCGGTCGAAAGTACACCCTCTCTGTCATCGCCTTCCCCTTCCCCTTTTTACATGGAATTTCAATTCATAGAGATTCTACACTGAATTTTATTTCCTGCAAATCTTTAATTCTTTGTGACTCAATGCCCTCTTTAACAAAGAATGCAACCACTCCACCAATTTCATCTTCTCTAACATTGTGATATAGTTTGTACCCAGATATCACAGTGTCCCACTGGTTGTCCTCCTTCCACCATGTCTCTGAGATACCAATCATATCTAAGCTTTCATTTAGTGCTATATATTCTAACTCTCCCATCTTATTTTTTAGACCTCTAGCATTTGCATACAAGCATTTTAGAGGCTGTATTTTATTCATATTAATCTGGCTATCAGTAGGCAGGGGTAATTTGGAATCTTTAAGTTCTGTCTGCTCTGAACTCAAGGGCATTTGGGCTACTTTAGTCTTTAATGGAACCTCTCTACTGATATGCCCTTACTTCAGTCTTTTGCTAGTATCCTTCAAGGATACATTGTTCTGAACCATGCGCTCCTGGGCGACTGTCGGCTTTCCCCTATTATCTAGTTTAAAAGCTGTTCTATTTCCTTTTTAAATGCCAGCAGCCTGGTTCCATTCTGGTTAAGGTGGAGCCCATCCCTTTGGAAGAGCCCTCCTTTCCCCAGAATGTTCCCCAGTTCCTAACAAATCCAAAACCCTCTTCCTTGCACATTGTCTTATCCACGCATTGAGAGTCCAGAGTTCTGCCTGCCTTTTGGTTCCTGCAGGTGGAATGGGAAGCATTTCGGAGAATGCTACCCTGGATGTTCTGGATTTCAACTTCCTAGCTAAAAGCCTAAATTTAGCCTCCAGAACCTCCCTACCAGCCTTTCCTATGTCATTGGTACCGACATGTACCAAGACAGCAGACTCCTCACCAGCACTATCTAAGACCTTGTCTAGGTGGCATTGAGGTTCACTGTCTTTGCACCAGGCAGGCATGTTACCAGGTGATTCTCACGTCCACCAGCCACCCAGCTATCTATATGCCTAATGATTGAATCACCAACTATAACGCCTATCCTAACCCTTCCTCGTGGGCACATAGCACTAGAGAAACCTCCTAGGTGCGAGAGGGTGTGGAGGACAGGTCACTACAGGATCACTTCCTGACACACCATGGTAATGCTCTCCTGTCATGTGACCTCTCTCCTCCATGGCAACAGGGATGCTGCGAAACTGGAGGTGGGACTGCAGTAGAAGAGGCTTCTGTCATAGGTCTCACACTCAGAGCACACTTTCCCGCTTCCCAGACCCGATACCACACCTTTCCCACCACCAATCCAGCTCACTCCCCTCTTTCCCCACTACTCTAGTATTTCCCCTCTTTTCCACACCATACCATCCCAGTGTTGACCTTAGAAATACAGAGGCTCTAGATGTAGAGATGGTGTATAAATGGGAGGCAAAATAGTTGAGAGTGGCAGCAAGTAGCTTCTTCAGATGGGTTAGCTTTGTACATTTTGTACATTTCATGACAATCACAGGAACGAACTTCACTTAACTCAGGGTACAGTGCCTGAAGTTTCTCGGGCTTCCATGTCAAATGCAGGTGTATTGCTTGTCCCAATACTTGCATTATATCAAAAGACAGCCTTCATAAGGTGTAATATTGACATGCAACATATCAAGGTGTGCTTGAAAATTCTTGGCACCCAGTAGAATTCAGGAATATTTCTTTATCTTTCTGCCATATTTTATTGGCTTCTATTTCATTTCATGGTATGTGAGAATCTTCTATTTCTCTGCACATAGCACAGGACAATCCAGCAATTCTTAATACCATTTGTGTGCTTTTCTCCTTTACCTCAATCTTTGGTTTTCTTGCATCAAGTTTTTTTTATTGGTGGGAATGAGAATATCCCAGTTGTTCACAGATTTTCAGTTCTCCACAGTTCTTTCAGAGTCATGATCTGAGTCTCTGGTATCATGATGTTTTAGTGTTGATGCCTTTCTGCATATAGACTTCTGACATCAGCATGTTGTACCCAGCGATGATATGTGTAACTGTTTTCTAGTTCTGTAATGCAGAATCTGCATGTCAGTTTTGACAGATTTTTTCTATAGTGGTCATAAGTTATTTTGTCCATGGCCCACTTGTGCACAACTTTAATTTTCTATCTTTAGGTTTACATTCACATGTCAGGTTTTTTTTTCAGAAACCATAAGTAGTGTGACAAGGCAGTGGAAAAGCCAGGAGGATGTTGGGTTACATACAAAGAGGAATTACCAGCAGAAAAGAAGAGGTACTAATGCCACTGTATAAGTCACTGGTGAGGCCTCACTTGGAATACTGTGTTCAGTTTTGGAGGCTGTATCTCGCAAAGGATGTAAAAAGACTGGAAACGGTTCAGAGGAAGGTGACCAAAATGATTTGGAGCCTGCGTCAGAAACCTTATGAGAAGAGACTTGAAGACCTAAATATGTACACTCTGGAGGAGAGAAGGGACAGGGGAGATATGATTCAGACCTTTAAATACTTAAAGAGTATAAATTAACGAACAAACCTCTTCCAAAGATGGGGTCGCTGTAAAACTAGAGGGCATAACATGAAGCTGCAAGGGGGTAAATTGAAAGGCAATGTCAGGAAATACTTCTTCACCGAAAGGGTGGTGGATGTTTGGAATGCCAATACAGTGACAGAATTCCAAATGGCATGGGACAGACACAGTGGATCCCTTTATAGCAACAGGATAAAATCAAAATAAACTTAACTATCTAATTTCTCAACAAACAAGGGTGCCCTACATGGAGTGGTGGGTTCATCCCTAAACAAAGACATGGGGAGGGGTGACCTGCACGGAGCAGCAAGTGCATCTACTCTTTCCACCTTGCTGGGCAGATTAGATGGACCATACTGGTCTTTATCTGCCGTCATTTACTATGTTGCTATGTTACTATGTATATAGATGACATCTATTTTCCACTGTGCTTGTAATTTAGTCATTTGCTCCTCTTTGTTTGCTGGTCTGATTCTTTGAAAAGATGTTTCTCTTATATTTCAAAGTGTTATAGTTTGTTCCCCCACTAAAGCACCTTTCATCTTTGATAACACTCTATCAATCTTTTTCTCAGTACTTTGTGCTGGATTGTTGCATCTTCTCCCGTTAGAAATTTGCATACACCTCAAGCGCTTAAGAGATGTTTCCTGTTAGCAAAGATTGCCTTTGCACATTTTTCCTGATCAAAAGTCACCTTAAGTCAACTAAAAAAAATAAATAAATCTGTACTCAGAGCATTCATCAAATGACCATTACATGTGCTATACAGCTTGAGATCATCTAAAAGTAGCAGCATATCTGGAACTGATGCTAAACATATAGCCCCATGAGTTCATAAGTATAATCTGACAGGTAGACTTTGGTCTGCCGTATATATGCTCATTTGTAACATTCAAGTTAGATAAAGTGAGAAAAAGAATAGTTATAGTTATCTTAATGTAAATGCAGTTGCTTTTCTTTCCTGTTAGCATAAATATCCACAATATTTTCAGGATTTAATTTTGCCATTAAATCTTCTTTAATATGAAGAAGGTGCTCAATATCTTCCAAACTGCAAACCCCCAGAGGTAATCACAAATAAATAAATATTATGAAAGAACCCTCCCCCCCCCCCCGAATCAATGCAGATTCATATAATATTTTTGTCGTATCCGCAATCAGAAGAGGACAATGTCTCGCACAATTGCCACATCTGTTTTACTCATTCATAGTTCCAAAGAAAAACAGCAAACTTATCTGTTGTGCCGTGACAAATCCAATTCGTTGGCAAGTCCAATTTGTTGGCTGTAATCCCTGCAAACGATGTGAATGTTTCAGGCTGCAAAACAAGCCCTTCTTCAGGTGCCGTGGGACAGCGAAAGCCTGTTCCAAAACTTTCACCGAAAAACATGAAAAACCTAATTTGATAGCGCGAGTATTGTGACCAACATATAACAAATTGCACGGGCAACATATTGCATATAGCTAGATAGATAAGTAGTGCGCCACCTCATAAGGTAAGTATGACCACTCCTGGGATTTTCCCAGGTGGCCCCCTCCACTGTGGTATAACAAAAAGAACAACCCCCGCAAGTAAAATGCCCCACATCCGTCTCATCACTGATTGTGTGGTCCCTCAATAGAGCAGATCTTACCAGTTTATCCCTGATATTCGAGCCCCTGTTATGTGCTATAATCAAGGGTTTATTGACACAAGGATGCAGCTGCAAGATCGCCCAATGTTTTCTCAACAAATCTATCACTTGAGCCATATTCAGCATGAAACGAAGGATGGCAACAAGACAGATTGAATAAATTACAATGGATAGAACAAAGTTGGATATTTAAGCTGGACATTGTTAGCCCTAAGGGTTTGAATTTGGGAATTGATTGGCTGAATTTGTTCTAGCTCTTATCCAATTGAGTGAGGGCATCCCCAATACTGTGGGGGTTTCTCTTGCTTGATTGGTAGTTCTGAAGATTGATGTACTGTTTGATCAGCAATGTCTAGCAAGAGCAGACATTCATATTTGGATAAGTTTGGGTGGCCTTTAGGATTTTTGGCGTTTTTCGGTGAAAGTTTTGGAACAGATTTTTGCTGTCCTGCGGCACCTGAAGCCGGGCTTGTTTTGCATCCCGTAACATGCACATCGTGTGTGGGGATTGCAGCCAATAAACTGGACTTGCCAATGAACTGGACTTGTCATGGCACAACAGATGAGTTTGCTGTTTTTCTTTGGAACTATGAATGAGTAAAAAGGATGTGGCAGTCTTATGAGAGAGACATTATCTTCTCCTGACTGAGAATCCTACAAAAATATTATATGAATCTGTACTGATTTGGGGGAGTTTCTTTCATAATAATATGAAGGAGAGCTATAGCCAAAAATCTGTCTTCTGCCATGGTTGAATGCAGCCGTTTTTTAATTCTTTGCATTGTTGAAAATATTTGTTCTGTTGTGGCTGTCCCAGTGAGGAATGTTACAGCTAACTGAATGAGAATGTAAAGTCTGGGTACATCGTAGGAGTCACGCTTTCTTGAAGCCTTTCGAAGGTGACCAGAGATTGAGAATTGTTAAAAATATCCATTTCTGCAGCCACAAGGTGAGGATTTATTTTGAGAAGGTCCATGTTCTTCTGCAAGAGTGAAAAGATGCAAGTTTTGCCTCACCTTAATACAGAGTCACAGGCTTCAGCAATTTTTATCGATTCTTTTGAAAATTGTCTAATTCTGAAATTATGGCATCCAAAGCAGGAAGATGCAACTGTTGACGCCACCTGTTTCTTTCTGTGACAGATGTAGTTTCTTCTGTTCATGTGTATTCTCTTTGACCCAGAGTTGTGACAAAATACAGTATTTGGTGAGAGCTGTTGATGTTTTACAAACTTTCTTTCTTTTTGGTGAGTACACTTTGTTCTCATTTGCCACTGAAATTTAGCTATGACAGAATTCAGTGATTTCCTTCCACAAATTATTCCAATCATCTCCCTCTCTGCATTTCTCAAAGTGGGTTCTCATTTTTTCTATGGAAGAGGAAGCTTTTCCAAGCATGATGTCATTGCCCTGAAGTCCTTTATGAGCAACGTGAAGAATTTTCATGATCTCTTCAAAAATAAACCGACATTCAATGAATGAAACTGTGGTCATGTGATGGTAAAGGCCACTTGCTTCCACAGACCACTTTTCACCTCTTTCTGTCAGATTTTTTAGACAACTCATGATGGCAGCATATTACATTTTAACTGCAAAAAACACTTCTCCACTTTCATGCCCAGCATGTTTCATTAAGTTGCACAATTTCTTTCTGTTTCAGACCTAAAGCTTAATTCATGTCAATAAACGTTTGCTGGTTGATCGGCTCAGCAAATACAAAGTAAAGTTTATCAAGGACATTTAGTAATCCCACAATACCAAGATTTACTCTGCAGCACTTTAGAAGCACTAAGTTCAGTTTGTGTGCCATGCAATGACTATATTTTGCACATGTCCTGACATAAAACTAGCACCATCATAAGACAGAGCAACAGTTGGCGCATTTTGCATTCCACTTGTTTCCAAACCCTTCCTTATGGCAGTATAAATCCCATCTGCATCTCTGGAAGATGAGCAGTCAGTGAAGCACAGAAATTTCTCTTTGTTCACAAGTTTTTCTGCGCATCTAAAATAAATTGAAAGCTGCACAGTCTTAAAAGACCTGACCTCATCTGCCAGTATTGCAAGGAAACCGGTTTCATTCACTGCCTCTACAATTTGTAAACTAAATTGGCACAAATCTACGCAATTTCATTTTGGAATTCTGGGCTTGTATAATTACAATAACCCTTTTGGAAACTTTTGTCATATTTGGAAAAGAAATTGCAGAATTCATGGAAAATTCCTCTGAAAAGTTAGAATCTCTTCCTTCTTCATGGCCTCGAAAAGGTAAACCAAGCTTGGAAAGCAATTTAACAACAGCACAGATCTTGCAGAGGTAATCCCTATTTCTCTGGACTCTCAGAAAGTTGTGCTGCAACCAATCCTGTTTTTCCGCTTTGTTTGAAGCACTGCCAGTTCTCCATATATTTCACATGAATCTGTGAAGATCCATGTTTAGTCAGTTTTTCTGAGCGTTTCTTCCAGTCCCACACACCTTTTTAATGAACGAGTCTTTTATATAGGCCGTTTCTGAACAGAAGTGACAACAGGGAAAGCAAAAGGTGGCATCTTGCTGAACGGAGTTTTCAGCCCAAGGGAATTGTATGTAATAGGTAACTGAAAATGAACAATTGTACTTCTCAAACTTTCTCTTTGGAAAATCAGACAAATGTGGTTGATTTGGTCATTGCTTTTTTCTCCAAGGTCTGAAGCAGCAGTTAGACTTTCCACGTCTATTTTATTTGTAATTTCTGCATCTAAAAATTGAAAGACATCATGTGGCGCTGATGAAATATCATCGATTGTCACTGTAGTCGGGGCCTGCTCAAGGGATGATGTTAAATCTTGACAGGAATCGAGAACTCAAACTTCAGCGGGTGCTTTCACAAAAAAACTTGTGAATGCCCATTTTCAAGGGAGACATATCAATTTACTCTCCAAAGAAATCCAGTCCCCCAACAATGGGTATAGAACAGAAGCAGAAGTCGATTTCCTTCCTCTTACAAACTTACATTGAAAAAAAAATTGATAATATTTCAGTAATAGCAACACAAACTCCCTCCATTCTGTGATTTAAAATACAACCATTGTATGGGCCAAAACAATAAAAACCCAACCTACAAAAAAGACAGCACTTCAAATATTGCACTAGGCTACAGAATATTGTTCCCCTACCTTATTAAGTCACGTCTACATTATAAAAAATGAAAAGGCCCATCAGAGGTTGGCAGGACTCAAACGATAAGGCTAAGGAAAGGGAAGAGCTGCAAGTGAGGTGTTCTGCACAAACCATGGCTTTGGACATCTATGCCCTACCTGCTGCCTGTTAATTCCTACAATTATGGCTCCGTCTGTATCTAGGAAGGGCAGAGGCATTTATAACTACACGGGTGCTCAGAAAGCAGCAACAGTATGTTTAAAGACACACTTGAGCATCACAAAAGAGAAGACACTAAAAGAGCAACATGATTTGTCATACCACAACAAAGAGGCACAGCGATGCCACCATGGTAACTAAAGACCAAAGAGCACAGCGATGCCACCATATAGTAATATACCAAGCATCAAAGAGGCACAGTGACCCCACCATAGAGTTATTAAAAACCAAAAGAAGTATGGTGAACCCACACTGAAATATTATATCAAGCATCAAAGGGGCACAGCGACTCTTAGGGTTGCCGTGCCCCTTTGCTTGGTATAATACCGCATGGTGAGGTCACTGTGCCCCTTTTGGTTTCTATTAACTCTATGGTGGGGTCACTGTGCCCCTTTTCAATTTGGTAACTAACACACAGTCACCAAACAGAAAGGTGCACAATAACCCTGCCATACAGTATTATACCAAGCAAAGGGGAACTTGGACAAATTCCTGGAGGAAAGGTCCATAAGTCATTATTAAAGAGGACCTGCGAAATCCACTACTTGCCCCATGACAAACATTGTAGAACCTGTGTGCCTCTTTGGGAACCTGCCTGGTACTTGTGGCCTGGATTAGCCACTGTTGGAAACAGGATACTGGGCTTGATGGACCTTGGTCTGACCCAGTAAGCCATTTCTTATGTTCTTATGTAGTGACCCCACCATAAAATGACTAAAAACTAAGGGGGTACAGTAATCCCTTCTTACAGTATTATACCAAGCATCAAAGGGGCACCATACCCCTTTTATTTTTAGTCACTGATTGTCACACTATGCCTCTTTTCTGTTTGGTGACTGTTGATAGGCCACATCATACAAACAGAAAAAGGGCACAGTGACCCTGCCATACAGCGACTAAACATAAAAGGAGCACAGTGACCTCACACTACAGTATTATACCAAGCATCAGAGGGACCCCGTACCCTTTTTGTTTTTGGTCAATGTATGGCAGGGTCACATTGTGCCACTTTTCTGTATGGTGACTGCTGATAGGATCCACCATATAAACAGAAAAGAGGCACAGTGACCCCACCATATAATGCCTAAAAATAAAAGGGGTACAGTGTCACTTTGATGCTTAGTATAATACTATAGGGTGGGGTCACCTTTTCTGTTTGGTCCTACCATACAGTCACCAATCAAACAGAAAAGGGGCACTGCAACCTCACCATACCCTTTTCACCCTACAAAATTACAAAAAGGGCCATTGTAGGGAGGGAGGAAGAGAGAGAGGCATGGTGGACCTATTGGGGTGGGGGAGGGGGGGAGAGAGAAGCATGGTTTACCCAGGTGGACCCATGGGGGGAAGGAAGAGAGAGAAAGATGGTGGACCTGTGGGGGAGAGAGGGGGTGGGAAGAGAGGGAAAGATGGTGGACCCATGAGGGAGAGAGATGCTGGGAAGTGTGAAAGATGATGGACCCGAGGGGGGGGGGGGAAGAAGGAAAGATGATGGAGGGGGTGGGAAGAGAGGGAAAGATGATGGACCCGAGGGGGGTGGAAGGGTGGGAAGAGAGGGAAAAATATCTACCAGGCAGCTGGCAGGCAGATCTAGCAAAGGCAGCAGGCCCCAAAGATCAATGCAAGTCTATCTAGCAGCGATGTTCAGCGGCCGTGATTCTGGGCAGCGGCGGCTATCCTCAGTGGCAATCAGGCTTATCTTTACTTTCTATAATCAGCACTGCAGGAGGTTTTTTTGGCCTATGATGATTGCAAGATGACAGTATTTTGAGCCATTTATGGCCCATAAGATTAAAAACTGTCATGGTAAGCTTTTGCATCAGCTCTTATTGAAATCTTGCAGGTTTTTTTCCTCCAGCAAATATTATTTTGTTTTTTGTAAAGACTGAGTTGTTGTTTTATATCTACTGCTCATTTAACATATAAGCTAGTTTCTTTTTATTATTGGTCAAAGACTACTAGCGTTTTTGAGTTTTAAATATTGTGTGTAGTTATATACATACTATATCATTCAATGGAACAGGAGACACTATTAAACATAATCCCTGAACACTAATTAATGAGGAAACACAAAAGTGGGTACAAAAGACTGGCAGATATCAGGTTCAGGTTTATGAAACCCCTTTTATTAGCCCTTACGCGTTTTGGCCAATAAGCCCTCTTCAGGGGGGTTCTTTATGAGGAAGCAAACCTCAAAAGGAAATATAATAAAACAATGAGTATTGACAATAATAAATAAACATATACACTGTTAAAAACCACAAATTGGTCATAAATAATAAATACATATAAATGAATATATAATAAATAACAATGGGATATGTTTACTAAACTGCGGTAACGTAGCAGCAGCTACGTTAAGGCACGTTATGTAACATAACACGCCTTAACGTTCCCGGCCGCGGTAAGTCCAGAAAAGGGTGGAGAGAGGGCAGAGAGAAGGGGTCAATGGGCAGGGAGTGGGCGGAGAGAGGCCCCTTTCACACTAACACGGAGAAATTAAGGGTTGAATCCTAACGCAACTGAAAACCTGGTGTTAGCACACATTTGCAAGAGAGAGAAACCTGTTCTGTGTCAGCAATGTACAGCATAGCCAGGGAGCCCCAGAAAAGTGATAGTAGTGATACATTTGCACCAACAGCATAGTGCCCTGGTATGAAAGGCCACTATGGTGATGGCACAAATGGGGCATGGGGGCTGCAGATGGGACATGCAGTGGGTGCTACTGGGGCACAGGGTGAACTAGGCAGTTGCCGAGGTGGCACATAGGAATGCAGAAAATGGAAACCAGTAAGATAGCAACTGACCAGGGTCAGACATGCCCATGAGTCTGTGGCCCACAGTGTCGCATCCAGGAGACATTACCCAGCAGGCACCCCAAGAGGTGTATAACAGTGCCTGGGGAAGCGTGGACATCTATGTAGGCACCCCTACCCCAGAACCCACACCTTAGGCAGCTGCCTACCTGCCCCCTGGATGGCCTGGGATGGTGCACCACTGGCACCGACAGCATATGGTCATGACGGCATGGCAGAGGGGGTGGGTGATTGTGCTGGAGGGAGCAGTGGCACCTGCCTGCAATGGACCTAGGCCATGTCCTGTACCAGAATGTGGTGTGCAGTGCAACAGAAGAGGTCTGGCCGAGGAATGTAAAGATAGCCCCAGGGACCACTGTGTTGCTGTGGCAACAGTGTGGTGCAGGAACCAGTCAGAGACCGTGGCAGGAGGTTCAAAAAGTCACCTTTATTGATCCACGGATAAGGTGTGCCAAACCCAACACAGGCCGTGTTTCGTGTACCACTTCCTCAGGGGTTTTGGGCTCACACTGTACCAAGCCAAATTGAGAAAAACCTTGGATTGGCAGAGGCACGGATCCCACCTGCCTCTAGTGCGCGATGTGACTTAGACTGTATAAATGAACGCATCCAAAACCTGAAAACCACTCGATACATGCCGTGAACGAGCACCTCGCACTGATTGTGACATCGCGATGACTGGTGACTTTTTGAACCTCCTGCCACGGTCTCTGACTGGTTCTTGTTGCCCACGTGGTAGTTTGCTGTTTCTTGGTGGACCAACAGTGTGGTGCAGTACACTCAGCCAGCATGTCCAAGAGCAGAGGGTCAGAGGTTCAGGTCCCATCTGTGGATCCTGCAGAGCATCTCCCCATAGTTTTAGCCCACAATGCAGCCACAACAACAACATGGGCAAACCCCAAAGCAGTGTTGCACAGGGGTACAGACATCCACTCACAAGGGCTCCACTATCCACAGCTTCATGAAGTGTCAGGCTGTTGGCCCCAGCAAAGAGCTGCAGTTATCACCAGAGCACTACTACTACCCCCTGCACAGATTAGCAATGTCGGCACTGTGATCAGGACCAGTGCAGTGGGTAAGGTTGTCAACCACCTCCATCTCTGCACAATGCTGAGATAGGTGTGGGAGTGTGCATATGTCTCCATTGTTTTGTGTCTGCCAACACCTCACTGAGCCCATATTGCTCATACTGCTTCCAGCATTAGCCTGCAAATGTGCATAAAGAGGAGCAAGGTGTTGTGGGTATGGCCCAGACAGGGCGGATTGGCCAGGATGCATCTGCACAGGGTGGAGGGCAATGGCTGGGACACTGTAGTGCTCAACCACCACCTGCATGGACAGGGTGGCCACAGCATATCACGCTGGGGGTCACTCTCACTCTGACTGAGCAGTGACCATGCAATGTCTATGTTCCCACATAGTGCCATGCATTATTTGTTTCCAGTGATACCTGTGTGTTCCCAGTTTTGGGGTCCAAGCACAGAGATACCTGCTTGGTGTCTGTGCTGTGCATCCCACTCTGGGTGCACAGGGTTCCCCTGTGAGCATGCACTATGGACTGGTTAGTGGGCTGTCTGCAGTTTGCCTGTGCATGGTGGGAGCACCTTGTAGGATACTGCAGGTGCAGTCTGACTGTGCTGTCTGTTGATGAATAGCAGACCACGGCGAGGGGCAGTTGAGCCTACCCCAAGCATCACTGCTGGTCTGCACTGGTCACAGGTATGGCACTGGCCCAGCAGCCCTGGAGGGATGTCATCCATCAGCAGGACTGTGGTTGCTGGTACTGCAGCCATGTTTCAGGGTGAAAGCACCTGTCCCACCACACCCTCATCTACAAAAGGGGTGATTGAGGCCCCTTGGGGTATATAGTACATACCACTTCGATCCATAGTGGCAGTGCTACATCGCCCTCATGCGAGTCTACACCCCCCATTGCCCTGATAACAGGTACCCATGGCAGCCAGACTTTAATACCAGGTACACACTAATCTAGGTGGTGTCCGGTCCCACAGGACCACATGTGATTGCAGAACACAGCTGGAACAGATGCACCTTCGGTTGCACTGCTGGGACACCTGTCACATACTGGCAGTACTGGGGATGTGCAGTAGGACCTATCTCTAGCACCACATGTACTGTGGACCTAGTGCTGGGTGCCCATCCTATCTCTCAGGGTGAACACGGAACCTGCACAATGGCATGGTCCGTAGCTACTCTGTGCCAGTATCATGCACTGTCAGTCCATCTTACCACGCTGCAGTACCGGAGAGATGCAGACCCCATTTGGTGGTCAGCTGTAGGCCGCTGTTCTGCATGTGCAATGCATCATGGGTGCTGGTGGGGTTATCCTATCCTGCCACACAGAGCAGAAGGTTTGTTCAGTGACCTGCAATCCTTCTGTACCCAGCCATTGCTGTGCAACAGGCCATAGAGGTATAGCCTACTGGTTAGTACACTGACATTCTAGGGGGAGGTCATTGGTTCAATTCCTTGTTGTTCCCTCCTGTACAAGGCAGATATTTTGCTTGCCTGTGACAGTCATATCTTTGCAGATCCGTGCTGCCAGACCATAGTACCCTCACTACAGTTGCCAGCCATCTGTATAAGGCGTTATAAGGCTCCTAATTAGGCACAGTACAAGGCACGTTACAAGGCGCCTTATTAGGCATAGTACAAGGCACGTTATAAGGCGCGTTACAAAGCACATTATAAGGCACCTTATTAGGCACAGTACAAGGCACATTAAGGCACGTGCCTTGTACTGTGCCTAATAAGGTGCCTTATAACGTGCCTTATAATGTGCCTTATAATGCGCGTTACCTGACGGCTTGCCATAATGATGCCCCGCCCACGCCTTTATATGGGCATCTGTACCTTTACCGCGGAACCTAACGCGAATGACATTATCGCAGTTTAGTAAACATGCCCCAATATGTCTAGAGAAATCAAAAGCCGCTCACATACATGTCTTGCTCAGTGAATAATGCATTATGGAATAAAAAAATTATCAATATGTAAAAATATTAATTGTTAAAAAACTCATTAAGCATAAAGTTATTATTAATTATGGGATTATGTAGAGTCATGGCACCTATATGTTACTATGTTGTATTGTAAAACTTTAATAAATTCATAACACAGATGCATGTAAACCAAAACTAAAGATAAAAAGAGAGATGAGGACACAAACAAGAAAAATAATAAAAATATTAAAAATATGTGACAATACCTTTTAAAATCTTGCCAATTTAAAAAGACAATGGCTACTAAAAATTAATAAAAGATATCAAATAATGAATAACAAATAATTATATTCTCTATATATTACTACATAATCTGATGTGAGGCATGTTTGTTGATGAGTTATGCATAGAACAAAAGAACTGCTGTAAATTGATAAAACCAGTTTTATAATACTGTGTAAAAACACTTCCACAAGAGTTGCCAAAACAGACTCTATAAAAGCATATCACTGTATTATGTAACATTGTTTAGGTCAAAGGAAAAAATTAGCTCTATATTGTAGATAGACAACCAATTAATGAGGTAAGGAGGGGAGCCATTCCAGACTAAGGAGAAAAATAGATGGGGGAAGGAGGAGAGAAGGGAAGGGGGTTGGAGGGGAAAGGGGAAAGGGGAAGGGGAAGGGGAGGTGGAAGGAATAGAGGGAGGGGGACTAAAGGCAATTTGTCAGAACTAACAGAGGACTTATTCTAGTGTGATAACAGTGTTGGCGTTCTGGGTTTTTGACTAATTTTTCTACTTTTAGTCTTTTAAGCTGGTTTTAATCTTCCTTTCCTAAACCCCCTCCCCTCCCAACCCCTTAATTGAATTTTTATCCTTTTTTTATTCTTTGACTATTATCCAATATGCATTTTATTTTAGGTTTTTACTTGATATGCTTTTTATGCAGCATTTTATTCATTATGTATTTTTTTATTGTTTCAGTTTTATGGTGTTCTGCCTAGTTTTGCTACACTTTTTTATCCCTTCAAGGTATTTTATATATTGTTCTAATTGTTCTTATATCCGGGTGTCAGATGTGGATTGGCACATCCCTACTGCGATATAATCTAGAAGTAAGGAGATCCTGGGAGAACTATTCAGGCAACTGGTAACAGAACCCACACGTGATGGGGCCATACTGGACTTAGTGGTTACCAATGGGGATAATGTTTCTGATGTCATAGTGGGAGATCATCTAGCATCCAGTAATCACCAGATGGTATGGTTCAGTATTAATACTAAGGCTAATAAAATCTATTCAAAAGTGAGGGTCTTAGACTTTAGGAAAACTAACTTTGCAAAGATGGGACAATACCTCCGAGAGTCATTAGCAGGATAGGAACAGCTGGCGGATGTAGAAAAACAGTGGGCAAAACTGAAAGGGGATACTTTAAGGGCAACAAACCTTTTTGTTAGAAAGCTAAATAAATGTAGAAGGAAAAGGAGGCCTCTATGGTTCTCAAAAGAAGTAGCTGAAAAGGTGAATGAAAAGAGGGAGGCCTTCATGAAATACAAGAGATCACAGAGAGAGGAAGACAGGCATCTATGTTTGGAAAAACTTAGAGAAGCTAGAGAAGTAGTCAGAAAAGCGAAGGTACAAAAAGAAGAAATAGCCAAGGCAATAAAATGTAGGGATAAGATATTTTTCTGATATGTTAGTGAGAGGAGGAAGGGCAAAAGTGGTATTGTCAGACTCAAGGGTGTAGGGGAGGAATATGCAGAAACTAATGAGGATAAAGCAGAATTATTTAACAAATATTTTTGTTCTCTGTTCACAGATGAAGGGTTAGGAGCAGGACCTCAGAAAACACTCACAAATAGGAACCGAAGCGACGGGGATCTCAAACAATTTTCAGAAGACTGTGTTTGTGAGGAACTAGCTAGACTAAAAATAGACAAAGCCATGGGTCGGATGGGATACATCCAAGAATACTGAGGGAACTTGTGAATGTTCTAGTGGATCCACTGTCAGATCTTTTCAATGCCTCTTTGGCATTGGGAGTGGTGCCAGAGAACTGGAGAAAGGCACATGTGATCCCTTTACACAAAAGCAGATGTAAGGATGACATTGAGAACTACAGACTAGTTGGTCTAATTTCTGTGGTTAGTAAATTATTAGAAAGGCTATTTAAGGAGAGAATAGTAACGTTTCTGGAGTCCAATGGATTTCAGGATCCGAGGCAGCATGGATTCACCAGAGACAGGTCTTGTCAGACAAATCTGGTAGATTTCTTTGACTGGGTGACCAGGGATTAGGACCAAGGAAGAGCCCTAGATGTGGTGTATTTAGATTTCAGTAAGCCTTTGACACCTTTCTGCACAGGCGATTTATAAACAAACTGTACACCCTAGGAATGGACTCTAAAGTAACTGATTGGGTTAGATATTGGTTGAGTGGGAGGCAACAAAGGGTACAGGTAAATGGAGCTCACTCTGAGGAGAAAGAGGTTACCAGTGGTGTGCCACAGGGATCTGCCCTTGGTCTGATTCTTTTTAACATCTTTGTTAGTGATATTGGGGAAGGACTGTTGGGTAAGGTTTGCTTGTTTGCGGATGATACCAAAATCTGCAATAGAGTAGACACACAGGAAGGAGTCGATAACATGAGGAAAGATCTAGCTAAGCTTGAATAATGGTTTAGAATTTGGCAACTGAAATGTAATGCTAAAAAATGCAGTGTCATGCATTTAGACTGCAAAATCCAAAGAAGCTATACAGTGTAGGGGGTGAGGTACTTCTGTCCACAAAAGAAGAGCGGGACCTTAGCGTAAATGAGTCTGATGATCTTAAAGTAGTTAAATAGGTAGAAAAGGCGACTGTGAAAGTGAGCAGGATGCTTGGATGTATAGGGAGAAGAATGGCCAGCAGAAAAAAAAGGAGGTGATAATGCCTCTGTATAAGTCTCTGGTGCGACCTCATTTGGAGTATTGTGTGTAATTCTTGAGACTGCATCTTCAAAAGGATATAAGCAGGTTGGAGTCAGTGCAGAGGGTGGCTACTAAAATGGTTAGAGGTCTTTGTTATGAAGCATATGAGGACAGATTTAAAGATCTTAATATGTATACTTTGGAGGAAAGGTGGGATAGGGGGCGACGTGATACAGACCTTTAAATACCTCCGTGGCATAAATGCACAGGAGGGTCTCTTTAAATTGAAGGCAAGCTCTGCTACCAGGGGACATAAGATGAGAGTGAAAGGGGATAGACTCAGGAGTAATATGCAGAAATATTTCTGTACGGAAAGAGTGGTAGATGCGTGGAATAGTCTCCTAGTGGAGGTGGTGGATATGAGGACAGTATCTGAATGCAAAAAAACATGGGACAAACGAGAGGATCTCTAAAGGTAAAAAGGAGACTATTGTAGTTGATATGGAAGGGCAGACTAGATAGGCCATGTGGTTTTTTTCGTTGTCATGTTTCTGTGTTTCTATGCTCCTCTTTTATGGTCATACTTCACTTGGTTTTATATGGTTTCATTCATTCATACATGTCCCAAAGATACTTCTTCCACTGTTTTAAGGTTGGCACGCTGGCCAGCAGCCCTACATTGCTTTTATTGCCTTCCTCATTCATTTTTAATTTGGTGCCTGTTTTTAGGATGGCATTTTTTAATGTCATACTGTCTTACTGAAGATTATTACACCATGGTCTAAGTTTTATTAATGTGTTTTGTTTTTACTCATCATTTACTAAATTTATGTGTTCGACCTTAAGATCTTTTTGGCGCCAAGACACCACTTTAATAACATCCTTGATCATCTGCCTGCGATTGCTCTGCACTACTAAAGTGGATCGCGCTCACAGGTCTCCTGTAAGGCAAGTGACTTCTTACTTGTTTTAAATCTTGGTTTTAAATTTTCATTCATAATTTTACCTTTTTATCTTTGGCTTTATTTAGTGGCAAAATGTCTGGTCTTTCTGTATGCCAAAAGATGGTCAGATCTGTCAGATCTCTGGCAGTCTATTAATTGTTTTCAGCACAAGCTTTTAGCCTTACTTTTAATTTTAAATCCTTTTTCTTGTATATGAGGAACAGGGCTGGCATTATTTCCTTGCCATCCTCTTGCTTCCTGGCTTCCATAGAGCTGCTTTCTTCTCAGGGCTGTTCATACTCCCTTCTGACATGCTTGTTGGTATCATTGTAATTTTGTATCTGTGGGCAAACGACCGCATATATGTTTCCCTTTATATTCTCTGAATATTTAAATTATATTTTTAATTTTTTGTGACCATGTTGCTTTGATAAGCAAATATTTGTATCTTTCAATGCCCTTAGTGTGCTCGCAATAATTGTAAGTATCTCCTGGAGAATGTGCATCATTAGGCATCTCAAGTTCCTTTATTACCTTGTTTTTGGCCTTACTGTATATCCTGGTCCATAATCGTATATTTGTCCTCTATGTTGTTTTATGCTTAGTTTTTACTGGATTTTCTTTGTTCTCATTACTTTTATTTTTGATTATAGAAAACCGAAAGGGATCACCATCTGCTTGCTCCCCCCCCCCCCTTTTTATTATTGTTCTCTTTTACTCGGGCCACTTGGGACTTTATTTTTACACTTTTTTAAGCGGGCTCTCTTTTTTTTCTTTTAAATACTTATGCTGCTAGCATGGCGCCTGTTTGTTTTTTTTTTTTCAATTTATTTATTATGATATCATCCCGATTTTATGTTTGCTGCATTCCCCCTTTTTATATATCTTTTGGGTGGGTTATTTCGGAGCTGTCTTAGGGCTTACCCATTCCTTTTAACAGGTTTGTTTATGCAATATGTTTTATTTCCATTTTATCTCTCCCTTTTTTACACTCGTACAGATACAATCACAGTTTCTCAGGTGCCTGTAGGTTGTAGTTCTTTATCCTATGAAGCCTTTATCACACTAGAGTGAGTCCTCTGTTTGTTCTGACAATTGCCTTTATTCCCTCTCCCCCTATTCCTTCCACCTCCATTCCTTCTTTCCCCTTCCCCTCCCCCCTAACCTCCCTCCTCTCCCCTCCTTTTTTTCTCCTTAGCCTGGAATGACCCCCCTCCTTATCTCATTAATTAGTGTTAATGTTCAAGGATTATCTATAATAGTGTCTCTCCTATCCACTCCTTAAGTATGTCTCCTGTTCTATTGAATGATATAATATGTACAGTATGTACAAGAAACCCAGGAGCCAGCATTGACTCAAAGGCACACATTGCATTTGCACACATACTAATGCATATTTTTATACCCTTATTATATGATCACACTTTTATATTTGCTCTGTTTTAGTAATATGTCTTTGGTTTTTAGTTTATTGTTATTAATATTAATGTATTTTATTCTTTGTTTTGATTTGGTTTTATTCTGTAATTTAATTGTAATTATGACTTATATGTTTTATTTATGTTTATATATTTTATTCATCAAGATTCCCCTTGAAGAAGGCAGTGTGCCAAAATGCTGAGTCAGGGTGCTTTTGCTAATAAAGGACTTCTTTTCTACACCTCGCTTGCTCTTGTTCTGTTTTCCAGCTTGTTAGACCTCCACAAGCTAGTCCTTCCGGCCCTTCCTCCAGTCCCAGTTAAAGTTCCTACCTCATAACTTTGCACGGCTTGCCTTGCAAGGACTCCTGGCTCCATGAGCCCTCTTTCCCTCCTGCAGCCTGCTGGGTTCTTAGCCTCTCCCTGTGAGCCATGCCCTCCCAGCCCTGAACTCAGGGCTACAGACTATCTTAAAGGGGACTGTTGATAATCCCTTTGGAGAAGGATGAGTAATATTCTATATACGCCATTACACACCCTCCCCCTCAGCTTAACCATGCCCCGTTGAACACCTGCCTCACCTGGGACCCCCACCTGGGAAAGGAAGTCCACATTGAGGGGAGTCTGACCAGCCCTATGGTGGACTTGGAACTGGTAGGGTTGGAGACTCAAAAACCAACACATAATACAGATGTTGGACTCCTTATGTTGAGCCAGCCACTTGAGGGGCTGATGGTCCCTTATTAGCATAAACAGACAGCAGGGCAAGTAGTATTTGAAGGTTTCAAGTGCCCACTTGCCAATAAGGGCCTCTTTCTCGATCACTGCATAATGCTTCTCCCGAGGAAGCAGTTTCCTGCTTATGTATGCTATGGGATATTCTTTACCCCTGACATCATGGACCAGAATGGCTCCTATGCCCATTTCTGAGGCATAAGTTTGCACAATAAATGGTAGAGAGAAACAAGGGCTAATCAGGAGGAGTTCAGAGCACACGACCTTCTTGAGACACTGGAAGGTCAGGTCCAGGTCCAGTGACCACTGGATCCATTCAGCAGTTCTCTTCTGGAGGAGACTGGTTAATGGTTCTGCCACCTCTGTAAAATTAGGGATGAACTAGCAGTAATAGCAATTACTTCAAGAAAGGCACAAACCTCTTTCTTCGGTTTTGGGGTGGGTACCTGGAAAATGGCATCCACCTTCTGTAGTTGAGGTTGTATCTGCCCATTCCTGATTAAATGCTACAGAAACTGAACATCCCAAACTCCAACTACAGAAGGCATCCACCTTCTGTAGTTGGGGTTGACTATCAGCCTGGCCTTCCACAGGCTGGTCAACATAGCTTGTACTTGGGTTAGATGGGTGGTCCAGACTCTGCTGTAGATGATGATGTCATCAAGGTAGCGGCTGCATATTCCTTCTGCGGTCTCAGTAGGCGGTCAAACTAGGCATTGGAACATGGCAGGAACACCATGTAATCCAAAGGGCAGCACTGTAAACTGGAACAGACCTTGCAGTGTCGAAAAAGCAGTCTTCTTCCTGGCAGTTACAGTCAAGAGCACCTGCTAGTATCTCTTGGTCAAATCCAAGGTTTATATAAAGCATGCTTCACCAAGTCTCTCGATTACCTCATCTACATTTCCGGCTTAGAAGCTGCATTGACCTTTCAGAAGTCAATGCAGAATATGATGCTTCTGTCAGGTTTAGGAACCAAGACAATGGATGGTGACCAATCACTCATGGACCCTTCTATAACTCTCATGTTAAGCATCTCTTTCAGCTCTTGGCGATGGCCTGTTGCCAGGCCTTCAGAATCCAATAGAGTCATTGCCGGATAACCACCCCAGGGTCAGTAATGATATCATGACAAATGAGATGGGTTCGTCCTAGGTGGGTGGAGAACATCTTTAGATTCCGGTGGATCAAAACTTCTCTAATCAGGACTTGAGCGGGATTTGACGGGGGTGAAATTTCTGGCCCAAAATCATCTCCATGTACCATCATAGCCGTCTCTGGAGTCCACTTTTTCAATAGGTTAATATGGTAAATTTTGATTTTCCTCCTTTATCTAGCTGAGCAATCTTGTAGTTAATAGGCCCTACTTTCTCTTTGAGCTCATAGGGCCCCTGCGATTTACAGAGAAACTTGCTATCAGATGAGGGTAGCAGGATGAAAACTCTGTCTCCCGGTTGGAAGGTGCGGTGAATGGTTTTCCAATTGTACCCCTGGCCTGCTCAACCTGGGCTTTATCCAAACTAAATTTGGCCACCTCTCTGGCTTTCCTCAGCAAGTCTTGCATTTCTATAACGTACTCCACCAAATTACAACCGGTATGGAGTTCTTCTTCCCAGGTTTCCTTTACCATGTCTAATATGCCTCTTGGCCATCTTCCAAAGAGCAACAGAAAAGGAGAAAACCCCATGGAACTCTGAGGTACCTCACAGATGGCAAACATCAAATGGGGTAGGAGAATGTCCCAATTCTTTCTGTCCTCCTGCACAAACTTTTTAAACATCCATTTTGGAGTTTTATTGAATCGCTCAATGATGCCATCCATCTGTTGGTGATATACTGATCTTCGCAGCATATTGACCTTCAACAAGGCACACACTTGCTTCATTACATTGGATACAAAGGGTGTTCCTTGATCTGTGAGGATCTCATTGGGTATTCTCACTCGCGAAAATAGTTCCCAGAGGATATTCATGATCATAGTAGTCTTCATATTCTTAGAGCCTCTGGAATGCAGATAGCGTAGTCTAACATGACTAAAATATACTTGTTTACTCAGGTGGTTCGCTCCAAGGGACCTACCAGGTCCATGGCCACTCTTTCAAATGGGCTTTCAATGATAGGCACAGGCATTAGACAGGCAGGTTGGACTCTGGCGGGGTTATGAAGTTGGCAGGTGGGGCATGGCTGGCAATATAACTGCACCTGATTATGGACCCCGGGCCAGAAAATCATGCTAAAACAAGCTCTACTGTTTTCTCCAGCCCCAGGTGTCCTAATAAATGGCTATGAGCCAATGATAATTTGCTGACAATAGGGCCTGAGAACTATCAGTTGTTCTACATCTTTCACCTCTAGGGCTTCTTTGACCACTCTGTATAATAAATCTCCCTTTAGCACAAAATAGGGAAAGTTTCTTGCAGGGGACTCTCTGTTACCACTGAAACCCCATCCACCTCTTGGGCATGTTTAAGAGACTTATCCTTTTGCTGGGCCCTCCTGAAGCTCCTGGGTCTTTCCTACAGCACCCACTCTGGGAAGGGGACAATTGTATTTGGATCACTACTGCTGAGCCCTGAGCTATCCCCAGGGTTTTCTTCCCTAGACTCCCCCTCCCCGGATCCCTCATACATGGCAACCCCCAGATTCTGTTGGTGGCAAAGTTTTTCCTGGCGATGCTGACTCCAGGACTTAGTAGGTTTGGGAGTCTTGACATATAAATCTGGGTCTTCCAGGGGGAAGATCTCTGGGAAATCTTCCTGGTCCAACTTAGCAGAGACTTCAGTTAGCCGGGCCCATATCGCTCCAAAGTTTGGGTAGTCTCGGTTGATCACAACTAGATATGGTAGCCAGGGCAGCACCACAACCTCAAATGTGACTTGCCCTGCTGGAGTCTTAAGTGAAACCTGTGCTGTTGGATACTGCCTCTGGTCTCCATGCACACAGACCAGTGTTAACATCTTTGCATATTCAATTTGAAATGAGATTACGGTTTCCCTGTGAATGAGCAGCCTAGTGTTGGCCTTTGAGGCTTATATACTAGAGGGTCTGATTGGACCTTTATTCACTCATATCTGTTTGAGGTCCTCATAAAAATTTAAAAATTTGATACTGTGTAGCACTTTTCCATTTGGATGAGTTAAGAGCTTTGAGATTGTTTTCATGTTTTTTTACATATTTTAGAGAAATCATTGTTTTTTCATTGGCTGATTATTGATTTCTGTATGCTTATTTATTTCATTTGATTAAACTGAGAGAGTGTGAAGCAGGCAGGTGCACAAGAAAGCTTTAAACCAGGATTGCCAGGGATGGGTAGACAAAGCCCTCAAGTAAGCAAAATAGGAAAAAAGGGCAACATCTGGAACATAGAGAAAATGGGAAAAAAGGCAACATCAAAGCTCATAATTTGGGAAGTAAAATCCTGGATCTATATGAGTCATGGAAGAGGCTGATTTGGATCAATGTTGGTCGTGCAGATGTGGTACATGAAAACCATGACTGGTCTATAATCCATTCAGGAAAAATCTGATAAGAAGACAAGAAAGAAGAGCATGCAATACATAAAAAATAATATTAAAGCAACAAAACTGAAGGGCTTATTAGGTAAGGAGGTGACACTGTGGGTTAATCTGGAAAGAAGGAACGGAATATCTATTCATATTGGTGTGGATACAGATTTCATTTGTAAGCAGAAGGCATAGTGATTTAATTAAAAACATTCACAAAATTGCTTTGAAAGAGAGGAATAGTGTTATTACTAGGTGATTTCAATGCCAATGAATGTCCTAATGCTAGATGGATAGCACTGGGGCATTCTGGAGGTGGAGCGGAGGCAGCACCCAACGATAACCAGGCAGCAGCAATATTCATCCGCTGCCTGGTTATTAAAAAGTGGAAAAAGTTAGGTACCGTAAAGGATGGCCTAACTTTTGCCACAGAAGCTAACTGGGCAGCGGCTGAATATCACCGCTTCCTGGTTAGCTTTCGTGCTATCTGGCTGACCCAGATATTCCATGTCAGTGGCTGGATATGGCCTCTGCATTGAATATCTGTGTCTTTGGCTCTACAGCGATGGCTAGCCACTTGAGAGTGACTAGCCACCACCACTGAATATCAGGCCCTATATTTTTTCTGCCTCAGGTACATATAGTGCCACACGTCTACCAAATTAAAAATGGCATAAATTGTTCTAGCTTGAGCCTAGCATTTTTCTCCCTCTTTGGTTGTTCTATCTAGGTCTTCACTTATTGCCAAACTAAAATCTTCCCTCCCCCCTCCACACCATAACTATAGCTCCAATTGGATTTTTCCATAGAAAATCACCTGGTCATAATTAGGTGCATATGCATTTGACAATGTTCGGCTTCCTTGCATCTAGCTTTTTATTGGTTGGAATGGGATTATCCCAGGTGATCATAACCTCTTCATTCTTGTGTGCTTTTATGGTTTCTATTTTGCTGTTTATTTTTTATTACAAGTAAATGGAGCTCACTCTGAGGAGAAGGATGTTACCAGTGGTGTGCCCCAGGGATCTGTCCTTGATCCGATTCTTTTTAACATCTTTGTTAGTGATATAGCGGAAGTGCTGTCGGGTAAGGTTTGCCTCTTTGCGAATGATACCAAAATCTGCAATAGAGTAGACACCCAGGAAGGTGTAGATAACATGAGGAGGGATCTAGCTAAGCTTGAAGAATGGTCTAGAATTTGGCAGCTGGGATTTAATGCTAAAAAATGTAAGGTCATGCATTTGGGCTGCAGCAATCCAAGGGAGCAATATAGTATAGGGGGTGAAGTACTTTTGTCCACTAAAGACGAGCGGGACCTAGGCGTGGTTGTGTCTGATGATCTTAAACAGGGGTCTCAAACACGCGGCCCGCGGGCCGCATGACAACTTTGTGCGGCCCGCGAAAGAGAAAAACAAAAAAACCCCAAAACCCTGACTTCTGCCGTTGCCGCCGTGGCAGCGGCAGAATCAATTGTCAAATAAAAAAAAAAAAGACTTCTGCTGCTCAAGCAGCAATATCACCTGTCCTGCGGCCCCTTCCCCTGTGCCCAGAGATCCGAATCTGCTCATCAGCGGCGTGCTTTTCAAGCCGCGAAGAGTATTCCCCTCTCGCGCGGCTTGAAACCGCGCGCGAGAGGGGAATACTCTTCGCGGCTTGAAAAGCACGCCGCTGATGAGCAGATTCGGATCTCCGGGCACAGGGGAAGGGGCCGCAGGACAGGTGATATTGCTGCTTGAGCAGCAGAAGTCTTTTTTTGTTTTAATTTGACAATTGATTCTGCCGCTGCCACGGCGGCTACGGCAGAAGTCAGGGTTTTGGGGTTTTTTTGTTTTCCGGGGGGGGGGGGGGGTATGACTGGAAATGGGCAGATGGGGGTTAGGACTGGAAGTGGGCTATTGGCAGGGGGGGGGGGTTATGACTGGTAATGGGCTATGGTGGGGGCTAGGACTGGAAATGGGCAGATGGGGGTTAGGACTGGAAGTGGGCTATTGGCAGGGGGGGGGTTATGACTGGTAATGGGCTATGGTGGGGGCTAGGACTGGAAATGGGCAGATGGGGGTTAGGACTGGAAGTGGGCTATTGGCAGGGGGGGGGGTTATGACTGGTAATGGGCTATGGTGGGGGCTAGGACTGGAAATGGGCAGAGGGGGGTTAGGACTGGAAGTGGGCTATTGGCGGGGGGGGTTATGACAGGTAATGGGCTATGGTGGGGGCTAGGACTGAAAAGGGGCATATGGGGGGTAAGACTGGAAGTGGGCTATTGGCAGGGGGGTTATGACTGGTAATGGGCTATGGTGGGGGCTAGGACTGAAAATGGGGTGATGGGGGTTAGGACTGGAGGTGGGCTGATTGGGGGGTTAGGACTGGTAATGGCCTATGAGGGGAGGTAAGACTGAAAATGGGGTGATGGGGGATACGACTGCAAGTGGGCTATGGGGGGGACTAGGACTGGTAATGGGCTATGGGGGGGGTAAGACTGAAAATGGGGTGATGGGGGGGTAAGACTGGAAGTGCGCTATGGGGAGGTTAGGACTGGTAATGGGCTATGGGGGGTCTAGGACTGGTAATGGGCTGGGGGGGTTGCTAGGACTGGAAATGGGCTGAGTGGAAGGGGGGCTTGAACTGCAAATGGCTGATGGGGAGGGGGGCTTGGAATGGAAATGGGCTGTGAGGGGAGGGAGCTAGGATTGGAAATGGGCTGATGGGGGGCTAGGATTGGAAATGGGCTGATGGTGAGGCTAGGATAGGACTGGAAATGGACTGATGCAGGGACTAGAAAGGAGCAGATGCTGGGTGGGGCTGGAACTAGAAGGGAGCTGATGTTGGGGGAGGATTAGAATGGGATGGAGCTGGGAAAGTGAAATGGAGAGGGGAAAAATATTTTGTCTGGAAGAGAAGACAAATCTACAATTGGCCAGGTATTGGGAGAGTAAGTGGGGATTGAGGATGGAGGGGTAAAATTTGAGTGGATGAAATAGGAATGAGGAAAGAGCAAAAGGAGAAAGATTAGTATGTTAAAGCAGATGTAGGGAGAGAGAATGGAAAAAAACTAGAAGAGAGAAGAAAGGACAAATGGACAGCAGACGATGGAGATAGCAGAAGACACGAAGAAACCAGAAGTGGCTGGAGCAATTGCAACTGAAAAAAAATGCACAAAAGGTAGAAAAATATCTCTTTATTTTGAATTTATTAACTGGAATATGTCAGCTCTGGGAAATGTGCATCATTAATGTTTGCGCTTTGTTTAGTACAAGAGGAAATTAATTTATAGTTTTATTTCTATAGTGTTGTTGTACATTCCAAGTTTGGCTTTTGGGGTTCCCAGTTTAATTATTGTCTTCCTATTTCTGAATCTTTTAGTCTTTCTTTATCCATACTCATTAAGAGGCATGTTTACTAAAAGTTAGTGTATGGTAACATTATGCAAATATTTATGCAAATGAGGCCCCTTATGCAAATGAGGCCCCACGTCTTATGCGGCCCCCGGGTTACTTTACAAGTCCTCATTTGGCCCTCAAAGCAATTTGAGTTTGAGACCCCTGATCTTAAAGTAGCTAAACAGGTAGAAAAGGCGACGGCAAAAGCTAGAAGGATGCTTGGGTGCATATGGAGAGGAATGGCTAGCAGAAAAAAGGAGGTGATAATGCCTCTGTATAAGTCTTTGGTGCGACCTCATTTGGAGTACAGTGTGCAATTCTGGAGACCGCACCTTTAAAAGGATGTGAACAGGATGGAGACGGTGCAGAGGGTGGCTACTAAAATGATTAGTGGTCTTCATTATAAAGCATATGAGGACAGACTGAAGGATCTTAATATGTACACCTTAGAGGAAAGGCGGGATAGAGGTGATATGATTGAGATGTTTAAATACCTCCGTGGCATAAATGTTCAGGTAGAGAGGCTCTTTCAATTGAAAGCAAGTTCTGTTATGAGGGGACATGGGATGAGGGTGAAGGGAGATAGATTCAGGAGTGATATGCGGAAATATTTCTTTACGGAAAGAGTAACTAAAATGATTAGTGGTCTTCATTATAAAGCATATGAGGACAGACTGAAGGATCTTAATATGTACACCTTAGAGGAAAGGCGGGATAGAGGTGATATGATTGAGATGTTTAAATACCTCCATGGCATAAATGTTCAGGTAGAGAGGCTCTTTCAATTGAAAGCAAGTTCTGTTATGAGGGGACATGGGATGAGGGTGAAGGGAGATAGATTCAGGAGTGATATGCGGAAATATTTCTTTACGGAAAGAGTAGTGGATCCGTGGAATAGTCTCCCAGTGGAGATGGTAGAGATGAGGACAGTAACTGAATTCAAAAAAACATGGGACAAACACAGAGGATCTCTAAAGGTAAAAAGGGGACTGTTGTAGTTGTTGATATGGAAGGACAGACTAGATAGGCCATGTGGTCTTTTTCTGTCATCATATTTCTATGTTTCTATGTTTATATTATTTTATAGAAATGTTATATTTTTATGCTGTTCACTGATTTCTGATTTTTTGAGTAAGGTAGTATATCAAGATTAATAATAGTCCATTTTTTGCTCAGAAGTGACACAAATGAAACTTCACCAGCTTTCTATAAATCATAATGTACGGATAATCTCTGATTATTCGATAAGCAGTGTTCTGAGGCTTTTATATTTTTTACAGAATAAGATCAGATAGGCAGATTAAGATCACAGGCTCTGGCAGTATTATATAATTAAAAAGAGAGATCGATGCAAATACTATTTTATTAAATGAATTTCTATACAATTAATTACAAGTACAAATTTAAGGGGAGGGCAGTCTCCTATTAAGTTTACAGTCCCGCTGGTAGGGAGTTTTGGATTTAGATCACACTTTTCAGGAGTAGCTCAAGGCACGTTACATAGTAACATAGTAACTTAGTAACATAGTATATGACAACAGATAAAGACCATTATGGTCCATGTAGTCTTCCCAGCAAGACGGCAAGAGTAGGTGCACATGCCACTCTGTGCAGGTCACCCCTCCCCAGGCCATTTTTTAGGGGTATACCCACCGCTCCATGTAGGTCACCCCTATTTGTTCAGATATAAGAGATAGTTATGCTTATTTTGATTTTATCCCGTTGCTATAAAGGTATCCACTGTGTCTGTCCCGTGCCATTTTGAATTCTGTCACTATGTTTGCTCCCACCACTTCTATCAGGAGGGCATTCCAAGCATCCACCACCCATTCAGTGAAAAAGTATTTCCTGACATTGCCTTTCAGATTACCCCCTTGCAGCTTCATGTTATGCCCTCTAGTTTTACAGCTTCCCTGTTTTTTGAAGAAGTTTGTTTGTTCATTTATACTCTTTAAATATTTAAAGGTCTGAATCATATCTCCCCTGTCCCTCCTCTCCTCCAGAGTGTCCATATTTAGATCTTCAAGTCTCTTCTCATAAGTCTTCTGAAGCAGGCTCCAAATCATTTTGGTCGCCTTCCTCTGAACCGCTTCCAGCCTTTTTATATCCTTTGCAAGATATGGTCTCCAAAACTGAACACAGTTTTCCAAGTGAGGCCTATTCAGCGACTTGTACAGTAGCTTTAGTACCTCTTCCTTTCTGCTAGTAATTCCTGTCTGTATGCAACCCAGCATCCTTATGGCTTTTGCCACCGCCTTGTCGCACTGTTTCGCTACCTTGAGATCATCAGAAACAATCACACCGAGGTCCTTCTCCTGGTCCATGCATACACTCAGATATAATAGATATTTTCTATCTCTGGTACTTGGTAACCTGTGAAGTCTTCCTTTCAAAAGTTACTGGTTTGCGAGTGCAAAAGATGTGTGAGAAAGCAGAAAGAAGCAGTGCTTCTGCCTTGCTGCCCCACCCCACTCCCACTCATTTTCCCCATTGAAAGAAGAATGCGCACTGCTGGGCAGCACAAAATAATTGTAGCCATGCAAAACAGTCACAGTATTCAAAAGAGATTTTCATGGATTAGCCCCTGTTGACCTATGGAAATATCTTTCAAAATTGCCCTCTTAAAGTAGTGGAATACCAAAGTGTAAAGACCAGAATTCTGCCCAAGAAGCTGAAAGACCCTATTTGGCTATATTACTTGCATAAATCAAAATTTTATATGATCTTGGCCCCCACTGATGCCACCACTTTGTTATACAGTAATATGTGATGTATTTTTAGTTCAGATCCAAGAGTTTATAATTGTTTGTGAGATTAAAACATTCTTTTTATTATCATTTAGGGGGTCATCTCTTTCCACCAGTGTTCCTTTTCTTCTGCTTTTCCTATTGCATATTTCTTCAACACGTCCCGTATTCCTTTTCTTTGTTCTGCATTTGGTCAATTGATGTCCGTCTGACCACCTGTGTATTCCTCACTTGCTTCTTCTCCCTTGCTATTTGCTATGAAACATGACCTTGCAGCTCTCTTCCCCTTGCCATTGGTTCCACCCCCCTGCACAGTGCTTACTCATGGCTTTAACTGGCTAGAATGTTCTGGATGTTTCTGAGGGTGATTTATCTCTGATTTGTAGTAATAAAAAATAAAGCTGACTGGCACAATTAACATATCACTACAGCCATATCCACCTTCAATTTATTGTTATACCATTGTTAACTTCATGGGCTTTTTTATTTGGACATTTGGATGCTGTGCACTGCCTTGAATTAGTAACAAAGAGCACATATCCCTCAGGAAGTCACTCTTGTTTCTCACAGAGTCTACAAAAATATGATTATTCTTAACTTAGATAACATCTTGGAATGGAGGAGTAGCCTAGTGGTTAGAGCAACTACCTAATACCAAGAAAATCAAGGGTTCCATTCCCACTGGCACTCCTTGTGACCTTGGGTAGGTCACTATACCCTCCATTGCCTCAGAAAAAAAGGCCTGGCAATCTACTTCTAGTGATACATTGCCAATAAAACCTAGAGGCAGTTGGTATTGCCAAGAGACAGCATTAAAAAAAGACAGTTTATTTTGTTAGTGATTTCAAATGATATAATTACCCATAGCAAATTAATAAAGGAAGTTTGATTCAGAAATCCTTCAAAAAGTAAAAGAAAAAGAAATTAAAGTTGTGATTATTTCAAATGTTCCCAAATCCCATTACTAGCAGACGAGGAGGGATCCATATAAGAAGACACCAATGATGTTATCACATTCCGCACTTGCTTCAAATCTATACATAAAATACCCCCATTTACCTTCACAAGAAAATAACTACATCAAGTATACAATCATATTGACTCTTTACAGGAGATCAAGGTAAGATTTGAAGACCCAGTTCCTGCTTCTCAGATCAGCAGGGACTGGGGGATACTGCTCACAGAGAAAGAAAGAAGCAAGATTGGGAAGGAGGGTAGGAGGGAAGGACAAATTTGTAGTCATCACTAAAGTGAAACACCTGATGATTGGCTCAAGTGCCCCTTTACTGGGTTCCAGAAAGACCCGTTATGTATGCCTCTGAGCCAAAGGACAGATAGCAGAGGAGATAGATATTAAACATGAAGGAAAACATTGAATATCCATGAAGGAAGGCATATGGTAATGTAGTTCTAGTTGTGGCAAGGTTGCCTGTAGCTTTGAAGAGTGTCCAATTATTATGAGGGAGTGCTTTCTCGTCTCCTCCCCCAAAAGAGTTTCTGAGGAAAAATACACTTGACACATGAAGGTGTGAATAAACAGGTAGATAAAGGTGAACTGGTTGTTATAGTGTAGGGATCTCCAACTCTATTCTGGAGAGCCGCAAACCAGTCAGATTTTCAGGATATCCCAAGTGAATATGCATGAGATAAATTTCAATGCGATGGGGGCAGTGCATGCAAATATATCTCATGCGTATTCATTAGGGACATCCTGAAAACCTGACTGGTTTGTGGCCCTCCAGGAATGGAGTTGGAGACCTCTGATATAGTGTATCTGGATTTTCAGAAAGCCTTTGACAAAGTCCCTCATGAGAGACTCTTGGAGAAATTAAAAAGCCATGGGATAGGAGGCAGTGTACTATTGTGGATAAGGAACTGATTAAAAGATAGAAAGCAGAGGGTAGGGCTAAATGGCCAATTTTCTCAATGGAGAAAGGTGAATAGTGGAGTACTCCAGGGATCCGTGCTGGGTCTGCTGTTTTTTAACATATTTATAAATGACCTGGAAATGGGAATAATGAGTGAGGTGATCAAATTTACAGATGATACCAAATTATTCAAAGTTGTTAAAACACAAGAGGATTGTAAAAAATTGCAAGAGGACCTTGTTAAATTGGGATACTGGGCATCCAAATGACAGATGACATTTAATGTGGACAAGTGCAAAGTTATGCACTTAGGGAAGAACAACTCAAACCATGGTTACACGATGCAAGGTTCCACATTAGGAACCACCACCCAAGAAAAGGATGTAGGCATCGTTGTGTATAATATGTTGAAGCCCTCTGCCCAGTGTGCAGAGGTGGCCAAGAAAGCAGATAGAATGCTAAGAATCATAAAGAAAGGAATGGAGAATAAAATGAAGGGTATTATAATTCCTTTGTATCGCTCCATGGTGTGACTACACCTTGAACAGTGTGTGCAAATCTGGCCATCATATCTTAAAAATGATATAGCAGAATTAGAAAAGATGCAGAGAAGAGCGACAAAAATGGAAAAAGGGATGAACAGATATCCCTACGAGGAAAGGTTTATAGATTAGGGTTTTCATCTTGGAAAAGAGATGGCTGAGGGAATATATGAATGAGGTCAATAAAATAATGAATGGAGTAGAGCAGGTAAATGTAGATCAGTTGTTTAGTCCTTCAAAAAGGAGAAAGATGGGGACATGCAATGAAGCTACAGTAGAATGTACCACAATTTAAGACTAATCAGAGAAAATATTTTTCACTCAATGCGCAATCAAACTCTGGAATTCATTACCTGAGGACATAGTAAAAGCTGTTAGCATAGCTGGATTTAAAAGAGGTTTGGACAAGTTCCTGGAGGAAAAGTCTATAAACCACTGTTAAAGTAGACTGGGAAATCCACTATTTATCTCTGGGATAAGTAGCATAGAATTTGTCAACATTTTGGGAACCTCTTAGGTACTTGCGACCTGGATTGGCCACTGTTGGAAACAGGAAACTGGGCTTGATGAACCCTTGGTCTGACCCAATATAGCATATCTTATGTTCTTATATTCTTAAACTACCTCCCCCCTCCCATATGACATGCATAGCGGCATTTTAGAAGGTATGTCTAGGAAGAATCTGAAATGTCCAGACCACCATTTCCAATATACCACAGGAATGGCTGCCGTGAAGGAAGGCACATGTAGGTGCCTTCTGAAATCATACCATCTCTGCCCCGAAAGATGCATGTCCAGGGCCAGTGCTACCACTAGGTGAACTAGGCATTTTCCTATGGCACAGGCACTCCAAGGGCACCCATTGCTGCCGCTCCTCTCTGGGGCCAGCAGCAGCAGCAATATCCCTCAAACCGTGAGGCAGCGCCTGAACAGGAGGAAACCGCGATGCAGCGCCAGAATGTTAGTAAGCGCTGTGTCATGGTTTGGGGCCTATTTCTACAGCTGCCAGCCCTGGAGAGGAGCATCAGTGGTAGCAATAGGGGTGTGGGGTCCACCAGAGCAGCAGGATGCAGGGCCTGCCTATTGTTTGCTCTTGCTCCTGCAAGTGTTACTGCCATGAAACAAGCACTTTTTTCCATCTTATTCATGGTTAGGAACAGATATAATCATGGATGAGTCAACAGCCAGGGCCAGACATGCTTGGGCTATTTTGAAATTGCGCAGTGAGGTGCATCTCTATAGCACCGCCCATGCTACACCTCCACTAGGCCTCCTTGAGACTTGGATGTGCTTGCGCCATAGACATCTACATAACTGGCTTTCTAAAATGGCTCCAGGGATGTCTTTGTGATTTGTACGAATGAATGACCATTTTCAGATGTCCAAATCATGAACAGCACTTCTAAACTGAACCCCCTTAACAAAACAAGTATCTTCCCTCCTATTCTTCACAAATGCCTTAATTTCTGAATGGCTGATCTTTCTTATTAGTGTAGCCACCCTCATCTTCTTCTTCCCTATCTTATTAGAGCTCCATATCACCTGTGAGTAATTCTTATTCCATAACAATTTTTCATTGCTTCTTCACATATGGCTCTCCTGTGCAAATAATATTGCCAAATTCAACTGCAATACTTTCTTAAACAGAAATAGCATCTTAAGGAGCCATCAAACCTTTTTACATTAATCCAATCAATTCTTACTATACCCATTGTTAATGTCACACCCCTATCCTTTCCCTCATACATTCATTATTGCAATCCCTTGCCCATTCCCAATATCTGTATCATCCATCCACCTCTCATCCCTACCTAAAAATACACTCACCTCACCACACTTCAGCTTCTCACTACCCCATCCTGTCCTATCCTCTCCAGTCCTAGCCCTCCCCTTTCTTGCTAGCACCTTCCCCCCTTTTCCTGGCAGGTCCCTCCCTCTGCCATACTACCACCTAGAGGAATTAACTCACCATCAGTTCAGCCTTAACTTCCACATCTATCTAATTCACTCATCATTTCACAACACTCATAAATTCCTTCTACACCTCCCTCCCAGCCCTCATTCTGAACCAAATATAACGCTATAACATTGGGCTCCTCTAATCATGTTTCTTCTTCCACCTGATATGCCACAACTCTTCTCTTCCGATATTGTATGGTAACATCTGGCAGGGGCGGCCCAAGGGGGGTGCGGGGCCATGTGCGGAGACTCGGTGCGGGGCCTCATTTGCATAAGTGGTCTTATTTGCATAAATATTTGCATAATGTTACCATTCACTAACTTTTAGTAAACATGTCTCTTAATGAGTGTATGGATAAAGAAAGACTAAAAGATTTCTACATTACTATAATCCAGTGCCAACCGCCAGGCACATTAGGAACTACTACAAACGCTGCCCATTTAGAACCCATAGCAAACCCGCCGTATCCTGACAGCATTACCAGGACTCACAAAGCACCATACCCTACCTATCAAAAGGCAACACTGCAAATATTAAACCAATACATTTCAGAGAATACTGGGGAAAGAGAACAAGTGGCAACGTCAAATAGGAATTACATAAACAGAATACCTCAGCTCAGTTACACATGCAGAACATAGACCATCACCAAACAAGGAATCACAATTTAGAAACAGGAAGGCAATAATTAAACTGGGAACCCCAAAAGCCAAACTTGGAATGTACAACAACACTGTAGAAATAAAACTATAAATTAATTTCCTCTTGTACCAAACAAAGCGCAGATGTTAATGATGCACATTTCCTAGAGCTGACATATTCCAGTTAATAAATTCAAAATAAAGAGATATCTTTCTACCTTTTGTGCATTTTTTTTCAGTTGCAATTGGTCCAGCCACTTTCTTCTGGTTTCTTCATGTTTTCTGCTAACTCTCCATCGTCTGCTGTCCATTTGTCCTTTCTTCTCTCTTCTAGTTTTTTTTTCCATTCTCTCTCTCTCTACATCTGCTTTAACATACTAATCTTTCTCCTTTTGCTCTTTCCTCATTCCTATTTCATCCACACAAATTTTACCCCTCTATCCTCAATCCCCAATTACTCTCCCAATACCTGGCCAATTGTAGATTTTTCATCCCTCCTACACAAAATATTTTTCCCCTCTCCATTTTAATCTCCCAGCCCCATCCCATTCTAATCCTCCCCCAACATCAGCTCCCTTCTAGTTCCAGTCTCACCCAGCATCCATTCCCTTCTAGTCCCTGCATCAGCCCATTTCCAGTCCTAGCCCCCCATCAGCCCATTTCCAGTCCTAGCTCCCCCATCCATTTCCAGTCCAAGTCCCTTCATCAGCTCATTTCCAATCCTAGCCCCCCCATCAGCCCATTTCTAGTCATTTCCTAGCCCCACCATCAGCCCATGTCAAATCATAGCTCCCCTCCACTCAGCCCAATTCCAGTCCAAGCCCCCCCATGAGCCTACTTCCAGTTCTAGCCCCTCCATGAGTCCATTTCAATTCAAGCCCCCACCACAGCCCATTTCCAATCTTAGCTCCCCCCAACAGCCCATTTCCAGTCCTATCCTAGCTGTTCCATCAGCCCATTTTCAGTCCTAGCTCCCTTCCCTCACAGCCCATTTCCATTCCAAGCCCCCTCCCCATCAGCTATTTGCAGTTCAAGTCTCCCCTTCCACTCAGCCCATTTCCAGTCCTAGCAACCCCCCAACCCATTACCAGTCCTAGCCCCCCGTCAATCAACTTCCAGTCCTAACCCCCATCACCCCATTTTCAGTTTAAGCCCCCCCTATAACCCATTACCAGTCCTAACCCCCATCAGCCCATTTCCAGTCAGCCCCCCATAGCCCATTGCCAGTCCTAACCCCCCCCCCATCAGCCCACAGCCCATTACCAGTCCTATCCACATCAGCCCACCTCAAGTCCTAACCCCTCCCCATCAGCCCATTTCCTGTCCTAGCCCCTCCATAACCCATTATCAGTCCTACCCCCCCATCAGCCCACTACCAGTCTTAACCCCCCCAATAGCCCATTACCAGTCCTAACCCCCCCCCCATCGCCCATTACCAGTCTTAACCCCCCCATAGCCCATTGCTAGTCTTAACCCCCCATAGCCCACTGCCAGTCTTAACCCCCCCATAGCCCATTGCCAGTCTTAACCCCCCCATAGCCCACTGCCAGTCTTAACCCCCCTCCCCAGCCCATTGCCAGTCTTAACCCCCCCATAGCCCACTGCCAGTCTTAACCCCCCTCCCCAGCCCATTGCCAGTCTTAACCCCCCCTCCCTAGCCCATTGCCAGTCTCAACCCCCTCCCTCCCTAGCCCATTGCCAGTCTCAACCCCCCTCCCTCCCTAGCCCATTGCCAGTCTTAACCCCCCTCCCCCCCTCCCTCGCCTATTGCCAGTCTTAACCCCCCCCATAGCCCATTACCAGTCTTAACCCCCCATAGCCCATTGCGAGTCTTAACACCCCCCTAGCCCACTGCCATTCTTAACCCCCCCATAGCCCATGGCCATTCTTATCCCCCCCTAGCCCACTGCCAGTCTTAACCCCCCTCCCCAGCCCAGTGCCTGTCTTAACCCCCCTCCCTAGCCCACTTCTAGTCTTAACCCCCCCCCCATAGCCCACTGCCAGTCTTAACCCCCCTCCCCAGCCCATTGCCACTCTTAACCCCCCCTCCCTAGCCCATTGCCAGTCTCAACCCCCTCCCTCCCTAGCCCATTGCCAGTCTCAACCCTCCTCCCTCCCTAGCCCATTGCCAGTCTTAACCCCCCTCCCTCCCTCCCTCGCCCATTGTCAGTCTTAACCCCCCTCCCTCCCTTCCTCCCTAGCCCATTGCCAGTTTTAACCCCCTCCCTCCCTCCCTCCCTAGCCCGCTGCCAGTCTTAAACCCCCATAGCCCACTGCCAGTCTTAACCCCCTCCCCAGCCCATTGCCAGTCTTAACCCCCCAGCCCATTGCCAGTCTTAACCCCCCTCCCCAGCCCATTGCCAGTCTTAACCCCCCTCCCTAGCCCATTGCCAGTCTCAACCCCCCCCTCCCTAGCCCATTGCCAGTCTCAACCCCCCTCCCTCCCTAGCCCACTGCCAGTCTTAACCCCCCCATAGCCCATTGCCCGTCCAAACCCCCCATAGCCCACCGCCAGTCTTAACCCCCCTCCCCAGCCCATTGCCAGTCTTAACCCCCCTCCGTAGCCCTCTGCCAGTCTTTACCCGCGCCATAGCCCACTGCCAGTCTTAACCCCCTCCCCAGCCCATTGCCAGTCTCAACCCCCCTCCCTCCCTAGCCCATTGCCAGTCTTAACCCCCTCACTCCCTAGCCCATTGACAATCCTACCCGCCCCCCCTCGGCTCATGGCAATTAAAAAAAAAAAAAAAAAAAAGCTGGCCGCTGCGGCATGGAGTTGCCCGCGGGGCACCCTCTGCCCGGCGGAACACTCCCGGGGCGGCGGAGCCCCTCACTGCCGGCGTGCAGATACGCGAAGGGAGAGAGTCTCCCTCGCGTCTCTGTTAAGCCCGCAGGGGCTGATGGGAAGCAGGGGCTGATGGGAAATTTCCCATCTGCCCCTGCGGGCTTAACAGAGATGCGAGGGAGACTCTCTCCCTTCGCGTATCTGCAAGCCGGCAGAGAGGGGCTCAGCCGCGCCGGGAGAGTTCTGCCGGGCAGAGGGAGCCCCGCGGGACACTCCATGCCGCAGCGGCCAGCTTTTTTTTTCTTTTTTTAAATTCAATTAAGAAAAAGCAGAATGTTCTTTGCGCGGGGCCCCCCGAAGCACGGGGCCCTGTGCAAAAAACATTCTTGCTCAATGGACGGGCCGGCCCTGACATCTGGTTCTCTATCTCACAGTTGGACTCCATGGCCTGCAGAGCACTCAGGAGTTGTCCACCACCTTCTGACTGCAGGAGATGATTCACAGTTCCAAGCAGCTCTCCTGCAGTCAGAAGGAAATAGACAGTAATACTTTGTTTTCCTTCTTGAGGAAACAGATTACCCCTCAAAATTTGTGTCCCTTTTGTAGAATTAGAGGTGAGATATAGTTAAACATTTCCACTTTGCATTCCTTCCAAGCAATAGTTTCCATCTTTCTAACTTTCAGCAGTAGCTTATCTTTAGCCATAAAATCATGTATATAGGCTATAATGTCCTGGGGCTGGTTGTTCCTTCTCAGTCCCAGGCTTCTATGTGCACAGTCAGCCTTTATAGGTCCACCTTCCAGACCATATTCCCCATAATGCCCTTGCAAAGTTCCTTCACAGTATCAATACAATTTAAGAAGACCTCACTCACTGGAAGAGCATGGATTCTTATATTGTTCCTACAAGACCAATTTTCAAGGTCCTCAGTTTTCTCTGATGTTTCTGTTTGTACCACCTACGGCTTCTCAGTATGCCTTTGCAGTTCATGTATAGTTTCATCCTGCATCTCTGCTTTTTTCCTCCATTTCCTACAAACAATGACCCAGATCACTCACATCCTGCGTGAAACCAGCAACAGAATTTCATTCTTAACTCTTTTTGTCTCATTTGTAAGCTCCACCAACCACAGCCACATTTTTCACCATGTAGACACCCACCCAGCAAAATATTCATTCCCACTCACTTCTCACTATGAATAAGGGCACATCATTACCACTTTCTCAGCTCCACTGGCACTATGTGCATCCTTCCTGCTGATGTGATCTTGACTGACAGAGGAATACCTGAATACCTCCTACTTCTTCCAAGTGGACACTGGCTCTTTTTCCACCATTTTGGCAGTCAAGCTGTTTTGAGTGGGAGTGCAGAAGTGCTAAAGTAATGTTATTTTGCTAAGCTCCATCAGAGCTCCATTCTCAGAAGTTGTCACTGGCAGTGATGTCACTTCCTCCCTAAAACCCCACATCATTTTGTACCTGTAGTTGAGATTATTTTTCTTAATGTGCATCACTCTACACTTGTCCACATTAAATTTCATCTGCCATTTAGATGCCAAGGCTTCTATTCTCAGAAGGCCCTTCTGCAATTCCTCATAGTCCTCTTCAATTTTAATGACTTTAAATAATTGTGTTTCACCCGCAAATTTGATCACCTCACTTGTCACTCCTATCTCCAGGTCATTTATAAATATGTTAAGCAGCACAAGTCCCAGAACAGACCCTGAAAGACTCCACTAGTGATCCTTTTCTATGTGGATTTTTGACCACTTAGTTTTACTCTCTGATTCCTTTCTTTTAGGCTCTTTGCAGACCACAAACGGGTATAACCTTCTGTCCCATGATGCTTGCTTGGTTTTAAGGGCTCTGTGCTATCCTAGTTCTCTTCTTATCTCTCTCATCTCTCTTTCAGTATTTTTTCTGGTGGATCCTCCTCTACTGCTATCTCACTCTCAGTTGGTGTACCCCAAGGATCTGTCTTGGGCCCACTCCTTTTCTCTCTTTATACCCAGTTCCTTGGTTCGCTCATCTCTTCCCATGGCTTTCAGTACCATCTTATGCTGATGACTCCCAGATCTACCTCTCTACACCTGAATCTCTCCGACAATCCAGGCCAGGATCTCTGCCTGCCTTCCTGACATTGCTGCTTGGATGTCTCACTGCCGCTTGAAATTGAACATGGCCAAAACTGAGCTTCTTATTTTTCCCCCTAAACCCTCCTCTCCCCTTCCTCCTTTCTCAGTCTCTGTGTATACATCTCTACCCTTCCCTGCCTCCTCAGCTTGCAATCTTGGGGTCATCATTAACTCCTTTCTCTCCTTCTCCACACACATCCAACTGATAGCTAAAAACTGCCATTTCTTTCTCTACATCAACAAAATGTACCCATTCCTTTCTGAACACACTACTAAAACACTTATCCACTCTTTAGTCACCTCCTGTCTAGACTATTGTAATCTACTCTTTGCTGGTCTCCCTCTGAATCATCTTTCTCCCCTTCAATCTGTTCAACACTCTGCTGTGCTGCTAATCTTCCGCCAGCTTCATCATGCTAATATTACCCCTCTTCTCAAGTCACTTCATTGGCTCCCTATCTATTTCCACATCCAGTTCAAATTTCTCCTGCTGATCTATAAGTGCATTCACTCTGCAGCTCCTCACTACCTTTCCTCTCTTATCTCTCCCTATACCCCTCTTTGGGAATGCCACTCTTCTGGCAAATCGCTTCTATCTGTGCCCTTCTCTACTATTGCTAACTCCAGACTTTGCTCCTTATGCCTGGAACAAACTACCTGAGTCTGTACGTCAGGCGCCTTCTCTGGTCCTTTTCAAATCCAGGCTGAAAACTCACCTCTTTGCTGCTGCTTTCGGATCCTAACTCACCTGATCTCCTTCGTGTTTCCTTACTATTCCCCCTAGATGTGTCCCATGTCTACAGCTACTGTGCTGTCTGTCTTGACTAGATTGTAAGCTCTGATGAGCAGGAACTGTCTTTTACATGTGTCTGTGCAGCGCTGCGTATGTCTTGCAGCGCTATACAAATGTTCAGTAGTAGTAGTAGTAGTAGTAGTAGTAGTTTAATTTCCTGAAATGTTTCTCATAAGGAATTTTGTCAAACGCCTCTTGAAAATCCAAATACATGTGAAGCAGCATTTTAAAAGGGACGTCTAGGAAGAAGCTGGTATGTCCATGTCACCATGTCCAAATTAACAGGGGAGGGGTGATAGTGAAGGGTGGCACATGTAAGTGCCTTCTGAAATTGCCCTGTGCTGGCCAAGGTATTTGAGAACATGAGCGTCAATGTTATGATACATGCACATCGCAGCCATCCATTTTAGATCAACAGACGTCTGCTGGTGGAGCAGTGAAATGATTAGATTGTTAATTCACCTGCAGGCTTTTTTGGCCTGGTGACATTTACTGTGACGGTAAGAGCACATTTCACCCCTTCAAGTGTTACTGCCATGAAACAAGCACCTTTTTCCACTTTATTCATGGTCAGGAGCAGATATAAGCATGGATGCATCAGTATTCAGGGCCAGATGTGCTCTGGCCATTCTGTAATCGTGCAGCAATCTGCATCTCCGATGCACCATCCAGGCCCCATCTCAACCACACCTTCATGCTATATGAACATGCTTCATGCGGGGGACATCTCTGTGATTTGCAAGTCTGAATGCTCGTATTCAAATGTCCAAATCATGAATACAGCTCCTAAAATAATCCCCTATATCAACCAGCTCACCTGTATCTATTTGTTTACACCTTCAAGAAAATATCATAAATTGGTAAGGTAAGACTTGCCTTTGTTGAATTCATGCTGACTCATTCCCATTAAGCCCTGGTCACTAATTCTTTTCTTAGTATAGCTTAAACCATTTTGCCTGACACCGATGTCAGACTCATCTGTTTATAGTTTCCCAGATCACCCCTGGAACCCTTTTATAAATTGGCATTACATTGGCCACCCTCCAGTTCTCAGGATTCATGGCCATTTTAAATGATGGGTTACCACACCAGTTGGGGCGTCGTAAATTTGAGTCTCCCCACTTCAACTTAGGGATACCCCCGTCCAACTTTTATCTGTGGTCTCTGGTGGTCTAAGGAGAACAGGAGTGATGACTGGTCATTCCTGCTCCATTTGGTTTAAATGGCAGCTTTGACCCCTATTGGTAGTCTTGCAGTACAACCTCAAGAGGTTAAGCAGACAAATAAGATCGTCCAGCAGCAACTTCAAGAACACCTGGACACCAACAACATACTCGACCCACAACAACACGGCTTCCGCCCACTACATGGAGTGGAGACCCTCATGACTACACTGATGAACACCCTCATCATAGGAACACAAGAAAAACACTCTGGATATGCCATGATCTTCCTCGATATATCTGCAGCTTTTGACACCATCTCCCACAACATCCTCATACGCAGACTACGGACAATTGGGATCAAAGACACCGTACTTAAATGGTTTCAATCTTATCTAACAAATAGACACCAACTAATCCGTACCAGCACCGCGACCTCGCCCCCCTTCCAGCAATACCAAGGAGTCCCTCAAGGATCAACTCTGTCAGCCATGCTCTTCAACATTTACCTCCAGCCACTCTGCTCAGTCATACGCTCTCACAACATCAGCTTCCACATATATGCTGATGATATCATGCTCTACGCCCCTATTACAACCACAAACCCAACGAACCCACATTTATCAGCATGCTTCTCTGAGGTATCCAATTGGTTACAAGAAAATAACCTATCCATCAACATAAATAAAACTGAAGCCCTCATAGTGACAAAAGACCCTGACTTCACGCCACCTACACACCTCAACATAGGAAACACAAGCATTCAAATACAGCCACAAATAAGATATCTGGGCATTATCATTGACCAAGCCCTCACCTTAAAGCAACAAATTGCCAAAACCTCTGGAATAATATTCCACAAAGCAAAATTAGTACAACGCCTCAGACCACTTCTCGAGCATCAAGACTTCCGGACAATAATGCAAGCTATGACACTCCCGCATCTGGACTACTGCAATGTACTCTACCATGGCCTTCCAGCCACACAGACCAACCCCCTCCGAACAGCTTTGAACACCACGGCAAGAATCATTCAGAAAGCAAAGAAAACCGACCACATCACCCCAATTCTGAAGGACCTACACATACTTCCACTCGAAGCAAGGACTAAATACAAATCCATCCTATTCACCCACAAAGCCATCCACCAAACACAGAACACCCAGCTTCGCACCCTGCTGTCTTGTCCAGTACACGGCAAAACTACTAGACAAGCCTCCAACAACTCCCTCACCGTCCCTCACATAAGAACTAAATGCTCTCAATGGACATGCAATTGAGCCTTCGAACTCTATGCTCCATCCCTATGGAACTCTCTACCGAGCCATCTCAGAAACAATGCTGATCCACTATCCTTCAGAAAACAGCTAAAAAACACCTTATTCCATGAATACTTTAATACGACTCCCACCAAAAAGTGCACCAACATCTGATCTGCCCACCGTGATCCACTGATCCAAAGCTGCACTAACCTGTCCTTGTCCTAAGTCCGTCTCATATCAAAATCATCAATGTTGTCTCCCTGGTGATGGTCCCACCCTTTTTACGTAATTTCCCCTCCCTTGAATGTAACACCGCTTTGACCCGGTGAAAAGCGGGATATAAATACAGTTAAATAAATAAATAAATAAATGTGCCAATGCAGAAAGCTAGCATGGTCTTTAAGAACCCATAATGCCACGTTTAAGCACTCTTTATGAACCTTTTGAATGGAGAAAGCAGACGTAAACACCGATGAAAAAACTAGCGCCCAATTAATGCCATGCGTATTTAAATGTATTTTAATCAGCTGCACATAATGGCCTGGTATACAAGTCATGGCTACACCCAATGCAAAGACAGGCGTAGAGGATTTCACAACCAGCCATAGTACAAAACCTTTTACTACAGGGTTTGAGGTGACTTAAACCTCTAACCCGTGCCCCTGATAGTATTCTGACGGCATTGTATGCTTTCTTTCCCCATGGCTAAATCATCTTCTCCTCAGATGATCAGGCATCGGGAAAAGTCCCCAATGCCATCAAAATACTTGTCAGGGGCCGGTGCCCAACAAAAGAGAATCCCTGGTGGCCCAGCAGCCCCGTTCCCCCCCCCCCTTCCCCGTCAACAGTATTTTGATGACATTGGGGATGATCGCGGCATTGGGAAAAGCCCCTGATGCCATCAAAACACTCTCAGGTGATTTTATTTTATTTTATTTTACTTTGGCTTGGGGTGGGGTTACAGGGGCCACTAGACCACCAGGTTATATTCTTTTAGTGGGGGGTGGAGGTTGTATGGGCCGCTGGACCACCAGGTGATTTTATTTTACTTTGGGGTGGGGGTGGGGTTACAGGGGCCACTAGACTATCAGGTTATATTGTTTTAGTGGGGGGTGTGGGGTACAGGGGTCACTAGACCATCAGATACTTACTTTTTGTCGGGGCACTGACCCCTGACAGTGTTTTGATGGCATCAGGGGCACTGTTCCCTCTAAGCTGTGCGCGTGTGTGCGCGCACACACCTCGCTGAGCGAGCGCACATACTTTACAACAGAGCGCACAAAAATAGCGGCTCTGATTCTGATAGAAAACAACACAGACGTCTTAAAATTTAAAAGTTATGATTAATTACTAGAAATTTCCTGCTTCATTTAGTAATCGTCTATTTTTATTTAATTTGATTAAAATCAATGTGATGTACATACTGTATTCTGACGTGTAGTCAAATTTTAAAGTATATAACTCCAAGCGTCGTTATGTGGCGCACAAAAATTTAACCTTCCTTCAAAAGCTGCACACAGCTGATATTTTATGTGCACACAGCCTACAGAAAATTAGAGGGAACATTGATCAGGGGCTTTTTCAGATGCCATGATCGTCTCTGATGCCATCAAAATACTGTTGAGGGGGGAAAAAGGGCCACTGGGCCACCAGGAATTCTCTTATTATTGGGACACCGGCCCCCGACAGTATTTTGATAGCATTGGGGGCTTTTCCCGATGCTATGATCATCCCCGATGCCATCAAAATACTGTCGGGGCTGATATGCAAATAAGCCACACAGTGCCCGGAAAGCAAGTCAAACTAGCGCAGACTTCTTGTGAGCATGTGCTTGGCTTGCTCTTCCAATTTAATGCTGTAGTGGCTCATTTGCATGTGCATGATTACCGCAGCATTCATTTGCATAGCCTATCCTTCCTGCATCACACGTTAAAATGTGTGCTCTGTCGGAAACGTAAAAAGTTGATCCAGTGCGGGTCCAGCACTGGCTTTCTGTATCGGCCTGAAAGGCTTTTTGCCAAATGGAGCAGGAATGACTGAGAATTACTGCAGTTTCCCTTGGACCATCAGGGACCCCCAATAAGAGCCAGGGGGGATGTCAGGGTGTCAAGGGGTACAGGGTGGAATGTGATGAGATTGGGGGGATTGAGGGGGGTCAGGAACTATGATGATTTGTCAGAGGGCTGAGGATGCTGCCGTCAACGTTTTCACCTACCCCTTTAAGCAGGCGCTTGCATGTGCCTTGAGGCAGGTGTATATGCTGACATGCACAATTTTTGGCCACCATGTGTATTCTCCTTCCAAACTACAGTAGGAAATGCACAACTTAATTTTTGCCCACCCTGACCATGCCCTATCCATGCTTATACCATGCCCCCTTGAAATCTGTATGTGGTGTATATCGCCACCTGCAAATAATGACTTTCTAAAATTGCTATTTACATGTGTAGCTAATCCACATGTATAAATGGTGTTCTTTACACATGGAAATGCTTTTAAAATAACCATCTTGTGTCTTTATAAAACAGCCTCCAAACAGGCACATACTTGGACTTCCTACCTAGGTGACCTGCTATAACATTACTCTTCGGGAAGAGGGGAGGCCAAGTGACAGTTATTCTCATGCCTATGTGTCTTTATAAAATACTAGGACAAAAGCAGCCGAAATCACAATTACAATGCATCTATGTACATTGACACCTGCTCGAAGCAGGAATAAATGTAGGTGGTGAAGTATGCACATGTGTATTTTATAACCGACACATGTACTGGGTTACTCCACCTGCGCTCTGTCTCAACTCTTTCTCCGAACATACCTACACCCATATCATGTAAAACTACGCATGTACCTGTCACAATACACATACTTGTACGACTGGGGTAATTTTATATGTGGCACTATGCTGGCATATAGGCGTGAAAAAGTCTTTTTTAAATTACTCCCCGGTGTGCATTTTCCTCTGTGGTAGTCCTACTATGCCTTTGTGACTCTCCTCATATATAATGTCCAAAGCACAAAGGCCCAAGATTTTCTTTGCATGCAGACTGGCCAGAAAGACTCTGCTCTTACTTCCCCCAGATCTGTGGATTGCAGATATTCCCTTTCCAGTACTTAGCACCTGGGGGTGGAACGCAATTTTATAAAGCTTGTTCTCTATGTAAAGCCTGTTTTACATGCAGAAAAGAGTTTTTATAAAATTGTGCAACTATATACACATTTATAAATTACGCATACAAAACATGTGTGCAAACTGTGTTTAGATGTTCCCAGAGGCACAGTGTGGGCAGAGCAGAGATGGAACTTCAGTGGACATGTGCATTTTATAAGATACGTGCATAAATGCATGGAAAGCACCCACACCTTTATACCTCCAGGTAGATATAAATGGGTGCATTGACATGTGTGCCCTATTGGGGCTGGATCCTGAAGCCTATTTTATAAAGGCACAAAGACATCTTTGTTGCTTTTATAAAATCGGCTTAAAATAGGCACCTTTTTGCCTTATCACATAGATGTGCTATTCAAAATCAAGCCCCAAATGCCTACCTGAAACTAACCCCAGTTTATAATCTTTTATCAGGATTTTCTTCATGCCGTATAATCCTGATTCTAATATTTTTATCAATATTTTAAAAACATTGAAACTTGATGGCAGAAAAAGACCACATGGCCTATCTAGTCTGCCCTTCCATATCAACCACTACAACAGTCCCCTTTTTTCTTTTAGAGATTATTTGTGTTTGTCTCATGAATTCAGATACTGTCCTTATCTCTACCACCTCTACTGGGAGACTATTCCACGCATCTACCACTCTTTCCGTAAAGAAATATTTCCGCATATTACTCCTGAGTCTATCCCCTTTCACCCTCATCCTATGTCCCCTCGTAGCAGAGCTTGCTTTCAATTGAAAGAGGTTCTCCTCCTGTGCATTTATGCTATGGAGGTCTTTAAACATCTCAATCATATCACCTCTATCCCACCTTTCCTTTAAAGAATATATATTAAGATCTTTAAGTCTATCCTCATATGCTTTATAATGAAGACCACTAACCCTTTTAGTAGCCATCCTCTGCACTGACTCCAACATATTTTTAGCCTTTTGAAGGTGCGGTCTCCAGAATTGCACACAATACTCCAAATAAGGTCGCACCAAAGACTTTTATAGAGGTACTATGACCTCCTTTCTTCTGCTGGTCATTCCTCTCCCTGTGCACCCAAGCATCCTTCTAGCTTTCGCCGTCACCTTTTCTACCTGTTTAGCTACTTTCAGATCATCAGACACAATAATGCTCAGGTCTCGCTTTTCTTTGTGGACAGAAGTACTTCACCCCCTATACTGTATTGCTCCCTTGGATTGCTGCAGCCCAAATGCATGACCTTGCATTTTTTAACATTAAACCTCAGCTGCCAAGTTCTAGTCCATTCTCTAAGCTTAGCTAGATCCTACCTCATGTTATCTACACCTTCCTGGGTGTCTACTCTATTGCAGAGTTTGGTATCATCTGCAAAGAGGCAAACCAAGGATGGCAGGGTTATTTATTCCATCTCAGAGGTGGAATAAGTCACTCTGAGGGAGGCAATCAGCAGCAGAGGACCCCCCAACCCAGGTGAGCTGTAGAGGGAGGTTCCCCGCAGCCCGACCCTGCCTTGGCAGGCTCTATCGAGGGTCAGGCAGTGGCAAACAGAACCTTTAATCGGAAGTGGGGAAATGGCTCCTCATCACTTTGTCTTCCTATTTTTCATACTCCCTAATTGTTTCCCCTCCTACCAACACCTTCACTCCTCCCCTCTTGATCTCCCCTTTAACATCCTTACTTCCCCCTCCATTCTGTCCTCTACCCTGTCATCATCTCTGGAGCTTCACCACTTTCTCCCTCTCATTCAGCCATCTCCTCTCTCTCTAACCTCACTCTCGTTTCCGCCGTACTGTCTCCTCTCTGCCCCACACTCTTCTACTCCTTCTCAGTCTCTCATCCGGAGATATCAACCCCAACCCTGGTCCCCTAGACTTGTCACACTCTGAGGAGAGATCTTCATGCAACACCTCTAATCATATTCATATCCCTCTCCTTTCCCCTTCCTCTCTCCCTTTCTCGTGTGCCTTGTGGAATGCACACTGCATCTTAAATAAACTTGCTTTTACTCATGATCGCTTTATCTCTAATGCTCTCCATCTTCTTGCTCTAACTGAGACCTGGCTCCTTCCAGAAGACACTGTGTCAGTCTCTGCTCTCTGTCATGATTGTTATCAGTTCTCCCACACGCCTCGTCCCACTGGCTGTGGTGGTGGTGTTGGGCTTCTATTTTCTCCTTCCTGCTAATTCCAACCCCTCCTGCTGCCTCATTCTCACTCCTTTCCTTCCTTTGAAGTCCACTCCATCCGCCTTTTCACTCCAATATCTCTCTGGGTAGCTATTATTTATCAACCTCCGGACAAGTCTACTTCTGCCTTTCTCACTGACTGACTCGTGGTTTTCCTTCTTTCTGGATTCCTCTTTCCCCACTCTTATTCTCTGGCATTTTAACTCCTCTGATCCTTATGCTTTATAGCTCCTTTCCCTTACCTCCTCATTCGACCTCCAGCCTTGCTGTACTGCCCCCACTCATCAGCATGGCCACTGCCTTAGCCTTGTATTTTTCTTTAATTGCTTACCCTCAAACTTCTGTACTTCAGATGTGTCCTTTGAATGCCAGCTTGTCTTTATCCATTTGGGATTTTACAAACTGATACTCATCCATTATGGCCTAGACAATTTTAAATTAAATACTCTTTCATTACGGGTGGCGGTGGATTGTGTGATGATGGCTTGTCAGCGTACGTAAGTTCGTTGTAGGCCACGCAACAATAGTATTGATTGAGCGGTGCCATCCAATGATTGGTTGCATGCGTTGCTGCCTTGATGACCCATATTCTTTGATATAAATAAACTATTTAAATGAATTATGTCCATAATCATTTAATCTGTAGATTAACAAATTTTCACTCTTATGATTTATCACTTCTTCATTATGGTAATATTTGTGTAAGGGTTAGGGTTAGAGTTCCTGTCACTCCTTTGAAACTTTTCTGCAATTTTTCACCCTTTTGTTATGTTGCTCCTTCATTCTGTCACTCCTTTGATACAGACCTGTGTAGAGCAGTAAAGGACCACGAGAGATGAAATATATATAGGAAGTACAATATAATAGACTTTGTGGGTCAGAAAAAGAATTTTCAAGTGGAAACGGTAGTTAAGGAGAAGCCAGTGGTTGCAATAGAATAGCTGAGTTACATGATCAAATTGTATGGTATTTGTTCACTCTGATTGCAGTATTATGGACCAATTGGAGTTTTCAGCTGGGATGAATGAAGACCACAGTAGACTGAGTTACAATAATTCAGTTTAGATAGTACTGTTGCATGTAGTAATGTCTGAAGGGCTGGCCTAGACAGATATGGTCTAATTGAATGAATCCGCCATAATGAAAAGAAGGGTCCATGGATTGTAGTGGCCACTTGGCCTCAAACGTAAGATGGGCAACAAGTGTAATTCCTAGAGGGGTCCATAAATGAGTGAGAGGAATGGGAATACCTGCAATTGCAGGGCTTTTTGTCAGAATGGGAAAACTCCTCCCCCCCCCCATTATTCATAATGCTTGTGACTAGAGAGGATTAAGTTATAGGCCATTTTTAAACAGCCAGGATGATGTAGAGTCTAGATAGGTATTCAAGATAACCAGATCTGGAATGATAGTGGAAGAATAATGGACAAACAGAATATTATCTGCATAGTAAAAGCACTGATACTGTAGTCTTGAATTAATGTAGCTAGCAGAGCAAGGAAAATGTTAAAAAGGGATGAAGATAAGATGGATCCCTGTGGAATGCTACATGGAAATGTCAGTGGTGAAGACTCTATTGAATGAGGAGTCTGAACCCTAAGGGCCCGATATTCAACTGTGCTGATTTTGGAAGGGTTATGCACTTTGTCAGCACATGGCCCTCTCCGCCAACCCCTAAATCAGATATTCAATGCCGCAACAATGGCATTGAATATCTGGTGATCGCCGCAAAAGCTGGAAGCCGCCTATACTAACCGGGCAGCAACAATATTGGATGATGCCCTGTTAGCTCCTGCGCTTTAAAGATAGGGGAGGGTTTCCTCGCCTATCTTTAAGGTGCAGATCACTAACTGGGCAGCATCCAATATTGCTGCTGCCTGATTGGCACCATTCTCCACCTCTGCTCTGCCCTGGAATGCCCCCAACATGCCCTGATGCTAACCAGATAGCATCAGGGTGCATAGGGGACTCAGGAGAGAATATTCAACAGTACCGACCATGCAAGTGCCGTTGAATATCTCCAACTAAGGCATCTACATGGTTTACTGGGCTGTAAACCGTGTAGATGCCTTTTGAAAATCAGGCCTAAATGTACGACTATAGAGAAAAGAGGTAAACCAACACAGAATTTACCTTCAATACTGAGAATGATTAATGGTATCGAAGGCAGCTGATAGATCCAAAGAAACCACCACTGCTAACTTATCAGCATCTAAATTTGCATGTAATTTACTAAATAGACTGGTAAGGGCAGTTTCCATGCTGTGGCCCTTATGGAAGCCTGATTGCCTGGGATGTAATATATTAGTTTTTTCCATGAAGTCCAACGGGTGAACATGATTTTTCCGATGATCTTTGGCAGGTATGAAAGATTTGAGACTGGCTAGTAATGAAACATCAAGATTTACGTTCTTGAGACATAGATGAACTATTGTTTGTTTTAGCATCAAGAAATCATGACCAGTGAGCAAACTTTTATTAACTATATAGCAGCAGAAGTCTAGGATATCAAGGGTTGACACCTTCATCCAGGGTGAAGGAACAGGGTCCAAGCAACAGGTGGTTGCCATGATAGTACTGTAGATTTATTTATATATCTTTAACAGGTTTTCTATACCGCATTATCATAAAATTCAATGTGGTTTACATAAAACTGAAACAATCAGTGTACATTGAATAAGGGATATTAACTTGGACAAACATAGTTTATAAAATAAGGTAAAATGTGAATGGGAGGCTAGGTTGAATTGACAATTCCAAAGTTATCTTTGAAGAGATATGTTTTTAGAGCCCTTCTGAAATCTCCAGGATGCGAGCTTCTCTGCCTCGGCCTTTACCCTCAACAGGGAGAATTGAAGAGAACACCACCTGTGTACCTATCTGCTTCACCTTCTGTCCTAGAGCCATGAAGTCACTTTTGATATGCTTGGAGGGATACCTAGCAGTATCATGTGTGCTGTCTTGCATGAGCAACATCAGATAATAGTCAGTAGGCTTGATGAGTCTCAGCAAACTCTCTGTAACATCTCAGATTTTGGCACTTGGCAGACAACACACCTTTGGACATCAAATCTGTTCAGCAGATGGACGCCTCACTACGCCTCAGAAAGTCTCCAACCACCACTACTTTTTGCATCCTTGTGGTCACTGATTCTGCAACTGTGGGGTGCTTGAGATTTAGTTCTTCCTTTTTCTGGATGCTTTCACCTCCTCCACTTCCAGGGCTGCATACAGGCTCCAATTTGAGGGCTGGAAGAGTTGGATTGTCGATTCTGCAGGCTGTGGTGACTCATGTCCAACTCTTTTCATTCTGTAACACCCCATCTAACACCACTGGGGTCAGTGACTTGAAAGAGCTTGCTTTGAATGGAAGGCTAGAAAAAGAACAATGAACTCTAACAGCAAAGCTTTACCCTGAATTCAAGAAAGCATGGGACAAACACAGATCTCTAAAGGAAAAAAGGGGACTATAATAGTTGATATGGAAGGACAGACTTGAAAGGCCATATGGTCTTTTTCTGCCGTCATATTTCTCTGTTTCCATAAAGAATAAAATTGCTGAATATGTAAATAGTCATGGTTTAATAGACTGATATAGTCCAGTAAACAATTTCTTTAATGCAGTATCACACTGGCTCTTTGAACACAACCTTACAGTTAATTATAAGAGGACTGAATTCCTAAACAGAACCAAAGATATATATTATTTACTACCCCATCAACTCTAAAAGTAAGAAACGCAGAACTAGAGGTGAAACCTCAAGTTCGCTATTTTGGAATTACCCTTGACCAATGTCTGAGCATGCAATCACACATCAACAAAACCACTAAGCTAGTATACCAAAAAATAAGGACACTCCACCACTTACGTCCACTCCTCGATGCCCATGATTGCCGTACAGTTTTCCAAGCTATAATTTTCCAACATTTCGATTAATACAACATTATCTATCAGGACTTACCAAAATATACCTTGCAGCCACTACAGATAACACAAAACACTGCTGCCTGTGCCCTATATGGAACTTCAAGGTCAGAGCATATCACACCAAAACTAATGCGCTTGCATTGACTACCAATAGCTAGTCATATAAAATACGAAATACTACTAATATTTAAAAATAATACATTATCTATTTTCAAACTCTCTCTTATCTATCATGTGCAAGACACCTGATAACAGAAAGAGGAGACAGAGCATGCAAAACACACTCATGATTCCAGCCACAAAAGCAAAAAGCAGCCAAACTGCCTGTCATCGAGAATTTTCATTATATGCACCGAGCCTCTGGAACAGTCTCTCAGAAAAGATTTGTGCCAACACAGATCTCATAAGCTTATGCAGGGTACTAAAAACCCATTTACAGTATTTCAGCAATACTTTGAAAATGTAACAGTGACCATAAAAAGACCTTTGCAGCAATACCTGTCCAGCATCATATTAGACTCTTATTTGCCTGCTTGCTCACCTCCCCCAGTGTCAAAAGTTAGTTATTCAGAGTTAATTGGTTATGAGTTAATTTTATCCATATTAACCCATTCTATTAAATGTATAACTCCTTTCGTTATTTAATTTTATCTGTAAGATAGAGCAGTATATAAAACCAGTTAAATAAATGGAAGAAAAACAACATGGATTTAGCCAAGGAAAGTCCTGTCTCACTAATCTGTTATATTTTTTTGAAGGTGTGAATAAACAGGTAGTTAAAGGTGAGCTGGTTGATGTGGAGCCTGATCCAGGAAAGGCCATTCAGACATCCCAAAGCAGAGCGGGCTCCATTGTACCAATTCTGCACCGTAGGAGCTAGACGCTACCGTGGATGCAGGATTGGGCAACAGGACAGCCCAGTGTGCCCCTGCATTAACCGAGGGGATATCCTGGAGACAACATGGCATAGCCCCCTGCTCCCACTGGTGCGTCGATGGCCCAGCTCTCCCCCAGATTGGTTTTCCCGCTGCCTGACCTTTGGCAGGTCTGCCAGGGCCAGGATCGGGTGGCAGGGCAGTACCTTCAGTGACTCCATTGCATTGGGGGGCTGCCAGGCCAGAGCACATGGGTGCCCATTGCTTATTCCACCTCCAAGGTGGAATAAGCTGTGCATCCCCCTGGTGCTCCCTGGACATACAGGACCATGACCAGAATCAGCCCTGTATGTTCGGGTGCCTGGCCACCCACGGTCTGCCCACCTTCTGCCCCCATGCTGCCACCATCCTGTTCTATGTGTACAGGGGCTCTGTGCATATGGCAAGAGAGGCTGCCAGAATTCAGGCAGGATGGCTAGTGGGCTGCACTTCCCACCAGGACGTACAGCCCCGCTAGTTGCCTTACAGAATCGGGCCCATAGTGTATCTGGATTTTCAGAAAGCTTTTGACAAGGTCCCTCATGAGAGACTCTTAGAGAAAGTAAAAAGTCATGGGATAGAAGGCAGTATACTATTGTGGATCAGGCACTGGTTAAAAGATAGAGAATAGGGCTAAATGGCCAATTTTCTCAATGGAAAAAGATTAGTAGTGGAATACCCCAGGGATCTGTGTTGGGCCCACTACTTTTTAACATATTCATAAATGACCTGAAAATGGGAAAAATGAGTAAGGTGATCAAATTTGCAGATGATACAAAATTATTCAAAGTTGTTAAAACACAAGAGGATTGTAAAAAATTGTGAGAGGATCTTGATAAATTGGGAGACTGGGTGTCCAAATGGTGGATGAAATTTAATGTGGACAAGTGCAAAGTTATGCACTTAGGGAAGAACAACCCAAACTAGTTACACAATGCAAAGTTCTACATTAGGAACTACCTCACAGGAAAAGGATCTAGATGTCATCGTGGATAATACATTGAAACTCTCTGCCCAGTGTGCAGCAGCAGTCAAGAAAGCAAATAGAATGCTAGGAATCATAAAGAAAGGAATAGAGAATAAAACCAAGGATATTATTATGTCTCTGTATCGCTCCATGGTGGGACTGCTCCTTGAATATTCTGTGCCATTCTGGTCACCATATCTTAAAAAGGATATAGCAAAATTAGAAAAGGTACAGAGAAGAACCACCAGAATGATAAAGGAGATGGTAGGCTACCCCTACAAGAAAGGCTTAAAAGGTTAGGACTTTTCAACTTGGAAAAATGATGGCTCAGGGGAGATATGACAGAGGTCTATAAACTAATGAATGGAGTGGAACGAGTAAATGTAGATTGGTTGTTTACAGATTAATAAAACACGATCTTCCTTGGCTAAATCCATGTTGGCTTTCTCCCATTGATCTAGCTTCTAGAGCCTTTGAGGAAAGGCAATAGATCTCCACATAAATCTCATTAGATTAGCAATGGTTGTGGTCACCGTCTTAAAGGAAGCCAGCCCAACACACCCTTTCTGATCTAACAAGTCATCTGAATGGCCTGTCCTGTGCCTGGCTGTTCTATGGCTCTCTGGTGGCCCTCCCCTCCCCTTCTTCTGTTCACTAATTCTGTTATTTTTAGGTGCTGCTTGGTTTCACTAGTGACCCTGTGCTTTTATTCTCCCCTCTGTTCACAGCTAGCCCCTCTTCTCACAGAAAGCATGGAAGAGAATGTGTCCATCCCTCTCTCTTTCAGGGAAGCCGAGCCCAGTCTTCCAAACCTGTTAATTCAGGGCAAGAGGTAAGAGGCCAATTGTGAAATCCAGCGTAGACTTTAATTTCTTTTTTTTTTTTTGCTGGTTTTTGTTTCAGGGGTCGTTTTGTTTATGTTTTTTCTCCTCTCTTTCCCCAAACAGTCCTTAAACTACAGAGAATAGTAGTTAGTGTTATGTTTGGATTTTTATTCTGCTTTTCCCACTATCTTTCTCCCCTCCACTCTAGTCTTGTTTTCAAGTGGCATTGCCACGTAAGTAGTCCACAAGATAGTGGGCTCTGTTTGTATTTATCTTTTTTATTTTCACTCTTTTATTTTTGTTTTAGGACTGTACCTCCCTGCCCACCCCATCCCCCTCCTGAAGTTTTACTTATTCTTATGCTGAGACAGTTCAGCTAACTGCCTCAAGCTTGTTTCTATTATTATTTTCCCTCTTTCACACCTAGTGCAGGCTTTATCACCAGTGTCCCTTCTTTTCATTGATGTTACTTGTTCTCCATGGACCAGCAGGATTGCGTCAGCCACACTTGGTGACATCCTCTGGGCGGAGCCGTGCATACGGAAGTGCTCTCTAGAGCTCAGAAAGGTGAGCCTTTCTGAGCCCACCTAGGTAGCCCATCCTACCGGTCCGCCCCCTGGTCCGGCCAGTTTTTCGTTCTTCCGCCTTGCCAGCAAGACGGACCCTGCTCTGCTCTCACTTTGTTTATTTCTTTGTTTTTAATTTTTCTGCCAGCAATGCCCAAATACTATGCCAAGAAGTGCCCATATTGTGGCAATAAGAATCGTACCTCACATGGATGCTCCCACTGCGGCAACATGAAGAAAGGGTACCATGGGATCTGCGCAAACTCCGCTCCTCATGCTGACCCTCTGCCGGCCCAGGATGTGCCTGAATGGGCCTCCATCCTCAGCCGAACCTCCGTGGTTCCTGATAATGCCTCCCGGCTGGACGCACCGTATGGGGCCTCCGTTCCCAGCACAGGGCACCGGAAACATCCTCCTGCTACTCCGGGATCAAGCGTGCCCACCCGCGGTGCCGCGGAGGTAAGCCCTGTAGTCTCTCCAGATGTTTCGGACGTTTTGGGGCTCGCTGCTCAAGTCGCTCCCATGCAGTCTCCTGTATCACGAGCCCACGCTGCACAAGATGGCGACAGCCTACAGTCCTCCCAGCCTCGTCTGGGGTCCGCCAACTCCGCCCACCCTGGGGGCGGGGCTTCCACACCCGGAAATTCAGATCAGCGCAGCAAAGCCAGCTCTCAGGACGCCTCCTCTACTGCTTGGACACAGCACCATCTCAACCCGGCAAGCCTGATCGCCGCGGAGATCCTCTTCGATGACAAAGGTATGCCTGCACGCAGCAGCGCAGCGCAGCACTGGGGAGACCAGCTGCATAGAAATGCCCTCGGGGAATCCGCGGAGGCTGTTAACCCCTTAACCGCCGGCGCTCTGTTGATCAATGCTGACAGCCACAGCAGGAGTGCCTCGGACCATAGGTCTCTTCACCACAGGAAGCGGAACAGAGACAGGGGGCATAGCAGCAGCAGTGACTCTGGCCACAGAGCCCATCGATCGAAACGGTGCAGACATTCCAAGCACCATCGCCACCATTCTCAACGCCGCAGGCACTGCCTCGACGACTCCCACAGCGGCAGCAGTGGGAATCGGGGTTCTCCTCGCCGCAGCAGATCCAGCCTTAGTAATTTCTCGGCTATCCTCAATTTGTTAACCCAGCTTGTGAGACAGTCTGCCCCAGCAACTCCCACGGCACATGCCTCGCTCCCACGACGCTGAGGCAGTGCAGAAAGCTCCGGGAGCAGCGCTTACCTCCACCCCTGAGGAGAGGGCCAGAGAACCCTCCCGTGGACCCTCACCTGATCCGGTCCAGGAAAATCATTCCCCTGACAGCACCGCCGAAGACCATGACATCGAAGCAGCAGTGGTGGGGTCTGCTTCCATGGAGCATACGAACTCGGAGAAGATGCAGTCAGCTGAGACAGAGGACCCCCCTCCTGCGGAGGACCTCACGTACCCCAAGTTTTTAGCCAAACTTGCCTCCACCCTCGCTTTGAATATCGCCGATGCCTCAGGGGAGACAGTTCCAGAGGTTCTGAAATATCTCGCAACACCGAAACCTGCTTTCGCACTGCCAGTGCACCAGAGGCTATTGGACAATCACTCCAAACTGTGGCAGACGCCAGCGTCTGGTCGACCCTTCCCCAGATGACTCGGCTTCAAGTATCAAGTAAAGCCTGTCCCTGGATTTTCTCAGCCACAGCTTCCACACAACTCCATTGTCGTGTCTTCAGCGCTCAAGCGCACCAAGTCCTCACGCACTCACGCCAATAGCCCCCCGGGCCGTGACAACAAACTCCTGGACGACATTGGGAAGAAGGTGTTCCAAGGGGCTATGCTTAGCGCAAAAATCGCAGCTCACCAATTCCAGCAAGTTCTCTTCCTTGACACCTGCATGGCAACCTTACGGACAGCGTCTGCATCCCTTCCAAAGGAATCTCTGGCTCTATTCTCCAGTGCCCTTGCCGATATGTCTGAGTGCAGCAAACACCTGGCTAGCGCAACCTTTGACTCTTTTGACACGGTCTCGCGTACCGCCGGTACGGCTATATCTGCGAGGCGCTGGGCATAGCTGAGAGCCTCTGGCCTGCGGGAGGACACCCATGATGGTATTGCCAATGCGCCCTGCACGGGAGAATCGCTCTTTGGGGACAAAGTTAAAGGCACCGTCAATGATATGAAGGAGCACTGCACCACTCTGCAAACCCTTGCAGAGGACGGCTTCGAGCACCACAGTGGAGCGCACAAAAGCAGCTTCCAGAGATGATCTTACTACTCTTCCAACAAAAAGTACCCCTCCAACAGGAAATGGCAGTCTAACAAATATAGAAACAACTCCTACAACGGACCCACTCACCAGCGCAACTCCCAGCGGGACCGTAAGCAAAAAAAGAGCAACCCACCCCCTGCGAAGAGTGGACCATCTTTTTGACGCCTATCCTCCGGCGGTCACCCGGATCGGGGGTCGCCTGACTTACTTCCTAAACGAGTGGCAACGCATCTCCTCCGACTCCTGGGTTCTCGAAATCATTCAAGAGGGCTACCGAATGCGCTTCAGCTCAACACCACGCCAAAGCACCCATCCCATCCACGAAACACCCCCACACCTGCGCCTGGCTATGGCCGCGGAGCTGATGCACCTGCTGTCCTCCAATGCTATAGAGCAGGTACCGTCGGACGAGATAAACTCTGGCTTTTACTCCAGATACTTCCTCATCCCCAAACGGACAGGCGGGGTCCGCCCTATCCTCGACTTCCGCAAGCTCAACAAGTTCATCATCAAAGAAAAGTTCAGGATGTACTCTCTAAACTCCATCCTGCCCCTGATTCAACCCGGTGACTGGATGGCATCCTTGGACCTACAGGAGGCCTATACCCACATCCGCATCCACACGTCGCACAGGCAGTACCTTCGCTTCAATGTACTGGGCCAGCATTACCAGTACAAAGTCCTTCCTTTCGGCCTGTCGCCAGCTCCACGGGTATTCACGAAGTGTGTGGCAGTACCCACAGTGCATCTCCGCAAACAGAACGTATCCATCTTTCCCTACCTGGACGACTGGCTCCTAACAGCCCCCTCAGCACCGGAGCTTCAGGAGGCTCTGAGGATAACCGAGTCCCTGATATCCTCACTGGAGTTCGTAATCAACACCAGCAAGTCGCACCGCACCCCCTCACAGAGGCTGGAGTTCATCGGAGCCAAGATCGACACCCGACTCTCGAGGGCATTCCTTCCCCAACGCAGGCTAGTGGCTCTGACCTCACTTGCGACCAGCTTGGCTTCTGCGGAGATCTCTTCGGCAAAATCCATCCTACACCTTCTAGGCCACATGTCCGCCACCACCTCTTTTATCCACATCACCAGGTTATGGATGCGGCCACTCCAGTGCCATCTACGTGCCCACTGGAACCAGCACTCGCAACCCCTCTCCACCCGCATCCCCATGACTACGGACGCATCCAACTTAGGCTGGGGTGCTCACATTCTGCAATTCAGCACACAAGGGGCCTGGTCGCCGCAGGAGAGACTCCTACACATCAACCTCCTGGAGTTAAGGGCCATCAAGTACGCTCTCAAAGCATTCTTAACTCACGTACAGAAGAAATCCATCCTCATCCAGATGGACAACCAAGTGGCCATGTTTTACATCAACAAGCAAGGGGGCACCGCTTCTCGCTCACTCTGCAAGGAAGCCCTGCAGATCTGGTCCCTGGCCCTGACGCACGGGTGCAATCTCCGTGCCTCCTACCTGCCGGGCGATCAGAATACCTTAGCCGACAAGCTCAGCAGGCAGCTGCAACCGCACGAGTGGACACTCCTCCCGGAGGTCACAGACAGTCTCTTCCGTCAGTGGGGGCGCCCGAGCATCGACCTGTTCTCCACGGAACAGAACGCAAAATGCCCTCTCTTTTGCTCCAGACACCCGTCCAGCAAGCGACTAGCAGCGGATGCATTCGACGTGTGCTGGGGGAGTGGTCTCTGGTGTATGCCTTCCCTCCGACACCCCTCATCCCTGCGACACTCCAGCGGCTGGTTCGCGACAAGGCTCGCGCCATCCTAGTGGCTCCCTACTGGCCCCGACAGATGTGGTTTGCGCTCCTCCAACGCCTAGCGCAGACGGAACCCAAGCGCCTGCCACTCAGGCCAGACCTACTCACGCAGGACGAGGGCAAAACGATGCACCCCGATCTCAAAGCCCTGGCTCTCACTGCCTGGAGGTTGAGCGGATGAGCCTTTCTTCACTCCTGCTCCCATCAGAGGTGCAGGATGTGGTCCTAGCGGCCAGGAGGCCCTCCACCAGGAAGTCCTATGGCCTCAAATGGAAGAGATTCAGCATCTGGTGCGCAGCACAAGGACTTGAGCCCACCACTTGCCCTCTTCCCGAGGTCCTTCGGTACTTGACTTCTCTATCTAACCTTGGCCTTAAGACTCAATCCGTCAGAGTGCACCTCTCGGCAATCGCAGCATTTCATGCGCAGCCCAAAGAGGCTACCTCCATTGCAGCGCTACCCTTGACAAACCGCTTCATGAAGGGCCTGGCAAACCTAAAACCCCCGCTCAGGCACCATGTTCCATCCTGGGACCTCAACACTGTACTCCTTCGCCTGACCAAGGAAACCTTCGAGCCGCTGCAGTCGGCCGAAATGAAGTACGTCTCATGGAAAACTCTGTTTCTCATAGCCATAACATCTGCCAGAAGAATCAGCGAGTTGCAGGCATTGATGTCCCACACCCCCCCCTACACACAATTGCACCAGGATAGAGCTTCCTTGAGGACCAACCCAAAGTTCGTACCCAAAGTTGCATCTGCCTTCCACGTAAATCAATCCATTGAGCTTCCGGCTTTCTTCCCAGAACCTCATGCCTCGGAAGAAGAGAGCCGCCTGCACACGCTGGACTGTCTCCGGGCTCTCCGGATATACCTGCTCTGCACTGAACCCATTCGCAAAGGCAAACAACTGTTCGCATCCTTCGACCCAAGCCGGCCAGGCAGGCCTGTCAATAAGAGAATCCTTGCGCACTGGGTCGCCTCCTGCGTTTCCCATTGCCTCGACCCTACAGGCACACAGAACCTGCCAAAAGTGGGCCCTCACAACCTAAGGGCTCTGGCCACCACAATTGCCAACCTTCGTTCTGTGCCTCTGGTGGACGTCTGCAGAGCGGCCACCTGGACCTCCCCGCTCACGTTCCAAAAGCACTACTGCCTCGACCTCAGAGTCCAGGAAGACTGCGCCCTCGGAACTGCCGTCCTCTCCACTGCAATGGATGGGAGAGAGGCTGCCTAAGCTCTATGGTCCCTGCCGTTTCAGGCCCAGGTTATTGCACTATTGCACAACCACTCTATTTGCACTAGTTATTGCATTGTTGCACTAGTTTTTGCATTGTTGCACAGCCACTGTTTCTTGCACTGATTGCAGTTTGTGATGCTGTTACACATTCACGTATGTTACTGTATTAAAGTTGCTGCACTAATCTGCATGTCTCTCATCCTCAATGAGCTATTAGGCTTCCCCCTCCTCCTCAGCATGCTCCAGCTAGGGAGGCACCAAGTGTGGCTGACGCAATCCTGCTGGTCCATGGAGAAAACGAGGTTACTTACCTGTAACGGGAGTTCTCCGTGGACAGCAGGATAAGTCAGCCACACAATCCCGCCCACCTCCCCTGGAGGAGGTCATCCTTTGCATCCGCTCCCTGTCTGGGAAATGGCTAGCTAGGAACACACTGGCCGGACCAGGGGGCGGACCGGTAGGATGGGCTACCTAGGTGGGCTCAGAAAGGCTCACCTTTCTGAGCTCTAGAGAGCACTTCCGTATGCACGGCTCCGCCTGGAGGACGTCACCAAGTGTGGCTGACTTATCCTGCTGTCCACGGAGAACTCCCGTTACAGGTAAGTAACCTTGTTATCTCTTCCCTCCCACCAACACACACACCCTTGCCCAGAAAATGAACTCTGGCTAGGGGTTTATTTTAGCTTAGTTTTGGTGTTTGGGCACCCTTTTGATCTCCTCATTGTTCACAAAGGGCAGGGTGGTCACCTTGTTTAGCCCGATTCTGCAAGCAGAGGTTCCAGACCATGGGGCTAAGCTGGATGCTCTACCTCTGCATGCGACTGGAGAGCAACTACACTGTGAACTGATCATCATACACACTCCTACTAACTACTACAGGAGGTCAGACTTCTATAGCCAAATGTCGAGTTATTTGGAAATCCTGGATCTTGACAAGGAGGTTGCAGCATTCAGAGGAGACTTTAATTGCACCCTTGAGTCCCCCCCCCCCAGAGCCCCCTGCTTTGTCAGCCATCCTTGGGAAGGCTGTTCACCTTTATAACTGATGCTTCCGCCTTCACCTACTTTTGGGTAGTACTGGAAGGTATCTCCCGCTTCCAGATCAAATGGTGGTACTTTATCTGCTTCTTAATGCAATGGACCCTTCTAAGTGTGGTGGAAATGACACCCTTCTTGGATCACTATGTCATAGTCATGAAGGTGGAACTGGACCCTCTCTGAACCCAGTCCATCCACTGGCTCATCAACAACTTCCTCCTAGAGGAGGAAGGGTTCATTGTGGTGGTCTGGGAGTTCTGGAAAGATTGGCATGCTTAAGAGGCAGACTTATTTTCACCTGTCAGTGATGGGACTTGAAGAAGGTCTGTCTCAGAGTTCTCTGTCAGAAGTATAACAGAAGCATCAATGGGGAGAAGCTGTGCACAGTTTAGCAACTTAGAGAAATGCTTGACCTTGAAACCTTCCCCTCCAATGCCCAGGATAATGCTTTGCACCTAGAGTATGTGGAAAAGAAGCATGCTGTCTGTGTCCTCAAGGAGTGGAGGAACTGGGGGGGGGAGGCCCTATGTGAGGCCATGGATTCAGTTCCTGCAGGAGATGGACCATGGCTCACAGCTCTTCTATACATTGGAGAAGAGAAGATGGGATGGTACAAAAAGAAGATGACATGCTTGCTATATTTGGATGGCTCCCCTTCATGGATTGGGTGAGAAGTAGGGTGAAAAACTGGAAATTTTACTCCAGATCCTGTGAACCCTCATTTATTTATTTATTTATTTATTACAATTTCTTATATACCGCACTATTTCTCATCAGTGCGGTTTACATACAACAAATGACCATAACACAAACTGTTTGGTTTTACAAAGAACAGGAGCAACAACTTGGATAACATAGGGAAATTAAACTGGAGCTACTTACATATGTACAATGAGATTGAATGCTAAGATTTATGATGCTATCTTAACATGGTAAGATAGGGAGGAGGAGGGACAATTAGGTAGGGGTCAGGTTAATCTGATAGTAATGGAGAAATAAATGGAATTTGAGAGCCTTTCTGAATTGTGTTAAATCAGTAATCGCACGGATGCCTGGTGGTAATGAGTTCCAGCATTTTGGGGCATAGATACTGAAAGCCCTGTTTGATGTTGCTATTGTGTATTTTGTTGATGCCTTTGGGATAACCAGCATGTTTGTAGATGTGGTTCTTCTCGTTCTGTTGGGGGGGATGAGCTGAATGAGATCAGTTAGTGCCTGTGAGTGCCTGTGAGCTCCAGTGGAAGGGACTTCCTGTCATCAGCAAGGGTGACAAAACTAGACTATATGAGCCTCTGAGTCTGACTGATCTCTCTGCCACATGTCACATGGAAAGTCCATGGGTATCAACAGACTGATGACACAATTTTTCTGTCAATTTGACTTGCTAGCTTGATCTCCTTCAGGTCCTGCCAAAGCCCTGGAAATGGAGAGGTTGACTGTCTCATGCTTTTGTGTTGTGTTGACTATCTTTCCTATGGGGGGTGTCTTTCATAACATAAAGAACTTGTGCCCTGTCTCACTACTCTGTATGGATTATAAGATCCTATCCAAAGAACTATTGTGGTGGCTAGCCACCATACTGGCAAAGCTAATTTACAACAACCAGTCCTATACTCTTCCAGGCCATGCTATTTTTTAAATCTTTTTGGCACACGATTTAATTCACTATGCATATAAAGCTGGTTTGTCGGTGACCTTTGTGTCACTGAATTAGGAGAAGGCCTTTGACAGGGTGGGTACTTTGCAGGTGTTTTGGTTCAGCCCCCCGTTTGTGGGTCTTTCCATCTCCTATACTTAGACACAAATAAGAAACATAGAAAATGACGACAGAAAAAGACCACATGGCCTATATCGTCTGCCCTTCCGTATCCATTACAACAGTCCCGTTTTATCCTTTAGAGATCTTCTGTGCTTCTTCCATGCTTTCTTGCATTCAGATACCATCCTTATATCCACCACCTCCACTGGGAGACTATTCCACGCATCCATCACTCTTTCTGTAAAGAAATATTTCTGCATATTACTCCTGAGTTTATCCCCTTTCACTCTCATCCTATGTCCTCTCATAGCAGAGCTTGCTTTCAACCAAAAGACTATTACTACTACTACTACTGAGCATTGTATAGTGCTACAAGATGTACGCAGCACTGCACAGACACATGTGAAAGACAGTCCGTGCTCATCAGAGCTTACAGTCTAGTCAAGAAAGACAACACAGTAGCTGTAGACATGGGCATACATCTAGGGGGAATGGTAAGGAAACAAAAAGAAGATCAGGTGAGTCAAGATCCAAAAGTGGCAGCAAAGAGGTGAGTTTTCAGCCTGGATTTGAAAAGGGTCAGAGAAGGCGCCTGACGTACAGACTCAGGTAGTTTGTTCCAGCCATAAGGAGCAGCAAGGTGAAAGGAGCAGTCTGGAGTTAGCAATAGAAGAGAAGGACACAGATAGAAGTGATTTGACAGAAGAATGGAGTTCCCAAGAAGGGGTGTAGGGAGAGATAAATGAGGAAAGAGGCTCTCCTCTTAGGTATTATGTCACGGAGGTATTTAAATGTCCATCATATCTCCTCTATCCCACCTTTCCTCTAATGTATACATATTAAGATCTTTAACTCTGTCCCCATATGCTTTATAATGAAGACCTCTAACCATCTTAGTAGCCACCCTCTGCACAACTCCATCCTGCTTATATCCTTCGGAAGGTGTGGTCTCCAGAACTGCACACAATACTCCAAATGTGGTCTCACCAGAGACTTGCATAGAGGAACTTTTTTTGCTGGCCATTCCTTTTCCTATGCATCCAAGCATCCTTCTGGCTTTTGCCATTGTCTTTTCTACCTATTTAGCCACTTTCAGATCATCAGAAACAAATATGCCCAGGTCCCACTCCTCTTTCGTATACAGAGTTATTTGCCCCTTACACTGTACTGCTCCCTTGGATTTTTGCAGCCAAAATGCATGACCCTACCTTTTTTAGCATTACATCTCAGCTGCCAAATTCTCAACCATTCTTCAAGCTTAGCTAGATCCCTCCTCATATTATCTACTCCTTTCTGGGTGTCTACTGTATTGCAGATTTTGGTATCATCCACAAACAGGCAAACCTTACTCAACAGCCCTTCTGCAATATCACTAGCAAAGATGTTAAAAAGAATTGGACCAAGGACAGATCCCTGCGTCACACCACTGGCAACCTCCTTCTCCTCAGAGTAAGCTCCATTTACCTGTACCCCAAAAAGACTATGGGACATGCGATGAAGTTACTAAGTAGTACACTTTAAACAAATAAAAGGACATGTTTTCACGCAATGCATAGTTAAGGTCTAGAATTCATTGCCTAGTAAAGGTAAATTGGTCCTTGCCAGTGCCCCTGGCATTTGAGAGGTAAACCCATCAGGGTTGCCCACTGTCTGGGCAATTGTATGTACAGGCCACTGAGCTGTTCTGTGCTCATTATGCAAGCGTTTCACTGGACTGGTGCTGCGGGAACCTGGCATGCAGATGACCTTTTCAGTCTATGCTAATAACGTTCTTCTGGTGATACAGGAGCCAGTTGATGTGGAGAGGATGTGGCCCTTCCAGGAGGTCTATTCAGCTCCCTCCTGTGTCATCATCAACTGGGCCAAGTGCTCTGACGTTATGGCAGGATTGATTCTGGTGGTGTGGTTCCTTACCCAGGGTAACAATATTTTATGGGGCAGGGAAACCTATAAGTATTTAGAGATCCACCTTTCCATGCCAGAAACCCATAGCCTCCATCAACTGCTCACACAGAAGGTGATCCAACCACTCCAACCAAACTTTAAATTTTCTTTATATATAAAAAACAAATTGTTATGACCATAGGTCTCCAACACTTCCAATTACACATTGATGGCCTGAACTGTGCATGGCCTGTATCCAGCTCTGTTTTCTATTATTGCTACCTGCTGATATTTGCTGCATAATATGCTTATCCTCTATCTGTTGACCTGGTTCCTGCTCCATGTTTATTTCCTGTTTCATTACCAATTCCTATGCCATACCAGGCCCCGACAGTACTTTTGAATATTGGCCAGAAAATGTTCTGTGAATACAGTACCTCAGCTATTTTATGAAATACTTTGCTTTATTGACATACTTAATATTTCAGTTTACATAAGTATCCCAAAGCAGATTACAATAAAAAAGAATCATTTAATTACAAACAATAAAAACAATGATACAAATCAAAGCTATAGGAAGATGTAAAGAAAATTAAAACAGACATATTAATCAAATGAAATGAACCAATTAACTACCAGCAGGGCTTTTTTTGAGTCGGTACTCTGTGGTACTGAGTACCAAAACCTTTTTCATTGCCTGCTAAAACTGACCCATGGTCCTCATGTATTAATGAAAGAGCCCTGTATATGAGTGTCAACACCTTTTTTTGCTAGGAAAAATGTACTGACTGCCAGGAAAAGATTCTTTGAACAACCAGGCCTTGAAACTCTAAGAAGAAGAGGGTTTTCCATGCTTGATGCAAAATACTAGCTTAAGTGCAGATAGTGATGGAGCTGCAATAATCCTTGCTGTGACAATTACAATGTTCTTACAGATGAATAATACACTACTCAATGTATTATGTTGGCAACACGTAAAATTATCATACCAATAGTTATTTGAATCTGAATCTGTTAGCAGGATACTTAGGGTCTGCATAATACAAACATTTGTAGTCAAGAAAGAGGACCATAAACCAGATCCTGAACAGGATTGGCAGTCAATAAATCTTCTCCAGATCTGGATCCCTAGTTTTAGATCCCATAATGAGTCTGGCTGCTGTGTTTTGGAGGAGCAGGACTATTGGAATGTGTTAAAAATGTTTTAACCAGTGAAGCATCTAGGTTGTTGTTGTTGTTAAGTGCCGTCGAGTCGGAGTCGACTCATGGCGACCCTCTGGATAGCTATCCTAAATTGTGTTCGGTCTTCAGTCAGGCGGCTCATTGTTGACAGACTGGTACCCATAGCTGCTGTTATTGTATCGATCCATTTCATTGCTGGCCTTCCTCTTTTGCGTTGACCTTCTATCTTGCCAAGCATGATGTCTTTCTCTAATGATCTCTCTCTTTGCATGATGTGGAGGAGTAGCCTAGTGGTTGAGGCAAGGTACTTCAGACTGGAAGGTAGGGGGTTCAAATCCCACTAGAGGACAGCAACCTTGGGCCAGAAGGACTGGGGTTTCTAGTCCCACAGGTGCTCCTTGTGGTCTTGGGCAAGTCACTTAACTCTCCATAGCCCATGTTCCCTGTAAAATAATTATCTCCAAGTTATAATGCCCTGTTCAATGTAAACTGCACTGATGCAGAATAGCGTGGTATATAAGAGAATGTAAATAAATGTGTCCAAAGTATGAAAGTCAGAGTCTTGTCATCTGAGCTTCTAAAGAAAGCTTAGGTTTGATCTCCTCTAGTACTGACTGGTTTGTTCTTTGGGCAGTCCATGGTATACACAGTATTCGCTGCCAGCACCATAATTCAAAGGCATCAATTTTCTTCCTGTCTATCTTTTTCACTGTCCAGCTTTCACATCCATATGATGTTATTGAAAATACCATGGCTTGAACAAGTTGAATCTTTGTATGGAGAGAGACATCTCTGCTCTTGAGAATCTTATCTAGGTCTTTCATAGCCATTCTGCCAAGAGCAATGCGTCATTTGATTTCTTGACTGCTTGTTGCTTCTTTATTGATAGTTGATCCAAGTAGGTTAAAGTTGTTCACGATTTCAATTTCTTCTCCTTCAACGATGAACCTGTTGATTATGCCAGTTGTCATGATCTTTGTCTTCTTTACATTAAGGTGCAGGCCCATTTTGAGACTATGGGGTATGTTTACTAAACCCTCTTAACGTGCGCGCCGCGTTAGTCTGCAGGATGCCATAAAAGGAGTGGGCGGTCCGGTCAAAAGTAGCAAAACGGGATTAGCGCGTGCTGCGCTGCACGCTCTTGTGCGCCGCGCACATTAGCGCACGAGAAACACGCGCGGGAAGCATAAGCAGGCACGCTGATGTGCAAACAGAGGAACAGGGCTGCAGTACAATGGTGAAGACACTGACAGATGGTACAGGGGTCATGGGTTCAATCCCCCACTGTGCCCAATGAATAAGGCTGGCTGAGGCACTACCATTTATGTGTAATATTGCATTATGAGGCTTTTTAATTTTATTTTAATTACTGCTGCTAGCAAACACACTCTCAAAGCACTGTAACTACTGGGGAACAGACACCCTACAGGGCAGTCAATGCAGCTCTGTACACATCTATAAAGCAATAGTAGACAGACATTAGGCCCGGAAATACTCAGCTGCACCCCACCACAATCTGATATTCTCCTGCAGCAAGCCTGCAGCCACTGCACGGTGTTCCAGCAAGACACATACTAGCTACAGACGGTCTGATAGCTAGTTCATAGGGCATGCACCTGGAGAAGATGCATGCACCCAGAACTGGGATGTCAGTATATACACCAAGCAGATAAGTCAGTGATTGGGCCCCAAAAGGGAACCCATAAATATCACATAAAAAAAATACTGCACAGCACTATGGGGGAGCCTAGCCATGTCATGGTCACTGCTCATTTAGGGTGAGAGTGATCTCCCAGCAGAACATGCTGTGGCCACCCTGTCTGTGCAGTTGGTGGCCGGGCACTACAATATCCCAGCCAGTGCCCTATGCCCTGTGCAGATGCATCCTGGCCAGGCCACCCTGTCCGGGCTATACCCATGGTACCTTGCTCCTCATTATGCACATTGGCAGGCCAATACTGGCAACAGTGCTGGCAGTGTGGGCTGTGGAGGGTGTTTGCAGCCACCACACACTGGATAGACAAACACACACTCCCACACCTATGCCAGCATTGTGCTACTATAGAGGTGTTTAGCAGCCCTGGCCACCACACCAGTCCTGGGCACAGTGCAGGCATGGATATGGTACACAATTCATGTTGGGGGTCACTCCCCAGGGTGGTAAACACTGTCAGAGACCAGACCTGAAGCACACTCCACAGACATCAGAAAGGTTGCTATGATGGAGCTCAATCAGCAAACTGTGCTTAACGTAGGAATTGCTATCAGCCAGTAATCATAGCAAACTTTTGATAGCTGTGTACCGTATTCCCAGGTGTAGGGTGGCATTGCTAAGGTATGTAAGTGCTAGTACTGGGAGATGCACGCAGGGCCCAATGTCCTGCCTCTCCAGGAGGCATTGGCTAATGGAGCCTGTGGGTGTGGGTGTGTCTGCCCCTGTTGGCTGCTGCTTTACGGCAGAGGTTCCCAACTCCAGTCCTGGTGTGCCAAACACTGTTCGGGTTTTCATGCTGTCCCTCATGAATATGCATGAGATACATCTGCATACCATGGGGGTGGTGCATAGATATGCAGCACAGGCATCTTTATTAGAGGCAGCATGGAACCTGAATGGTGTTTGGCCCACCAGGACTGCATTTGGGAGACTCTGCTCTAGGTAATGCGCCTGTTTATGCTGTCTTTGCTCTGTAGGGTAAAATGTAGGTGTTTTGGGCATGTTTACGTCATCTGCAATAAAGGCTCTGTCTGTATTAGCACGTTGTAGTAGTGGGTAAAATATGGGGACTGGGTTGGCAGGCACCATAGCTGGGACTTGAACCTGTGACCTTCTGCCTCCAAACACACTGGTTGTGTGCACTGCACCACCGTGTTGCCACAGAGACAGTGCATTCCCTGGTGATACCATGACTGTCCGGCAGGGCCTGTCTGTTGCAGTGCATGGCACCCACCTACACAGGGCTAGGCCATCGTCTGCTCTGGGCAGCTGCCACTGTCTCCCTCCACCACCAGTACCCCCTGCCACCATGCTGACATGCCCTTCTGCTGGTCGTGCTGGTGGTGTGCAGTCTGAAGCCATCGAGTGTGCAGCTAGGCGGCTGCCTATGGTGCATGTTCTGGGGTAGGGGTGCCTGCATAGACGTCCACGCTTCCCCCCAACACCGCCTGCCAATGTTCTGTGCCCTTGGAGGTACCTGCTGGGTACTATCCCCTGTGACACTGTGATAAACACTCTCGTGCCCATGTTGGGCCCTCATCAGTTGCTGTCTGGCTGCTGTACAGTTTCAGCATTCCTAGGTGCCACCTAGTCATCTTCCTAGTCTGCACTGTGCCCCAGCTGCACCACAGCATGTGCCACCTGCAGCCCTCTGTATCCCCTTTCCCAGCATCTCTCCAGTTGCCCATTCCGACATGCCCGCCCTGCTGTTGTGGAACATGTGCATGCCATAGGAAACCTGTCCAATGGAGAGGGAAACCCTGATCAGTGCTATTTCACTGTGGGATCATTCACCTTGTATGGGGATGGAGCGTAGACCCTTCCAAAATTCATATCTTTTTGGGGGGCTTTCTTGGGAGTGTTTTTTGATGTTTCCCATTACTATCACTATTGCCCAGCTTGATTATGATTTTTTTTTATTTTGTTGGGGTCATTTTCAATGTTTATTTGCACTTTTGTTCCATGCACATGTATCACACTTATCACTTTTTTAAGGGTTTCCCTGTTTTTCTGTACATTGCTGACAGAAATGGTTTCTTTTCCCTTTAAATCAGCTCTAACGCGAGGTTTTCACTTGCGTTAGTTTTGGCCTCGGATTTCACATCGTTAGTGTGCGGGGAGCCTCTCCCCTCCCACTCTCCACCCATTGACCCCTTCTCTCCGCCCCTGGGGAGCCTTCCTCCGCCCTCCGGAAGCCTTTCCCCGCCTTCAGCACTCGTTTGCGCCACTGCACGCGTGAGCGCACGCTAAGGCACATTTGTGCCCCGTAAAGCATTATTATCGTGCACTAAGGTACCTTAGCGTGCGATAATTGCACAGTGCGCACGTTAAGAAAGTTTAGTAAACATACCCCTAAGAGCCAACAAGGACCTCCAATCATTCCGCAAAAACCTCAAAACTCACCTATTCCAAGAATATTACAATCTGTCAGAAATAACTTAAATCAAAACTTTATTCAAATACAAACCATATCATGATGGATCCCAACCAATCCCATCATCATATGACACACCAAGCACACCATGAGTATATTAAACTGTAAACCCACTAGGCATGCGACATTCACATTGTACGTCATTGTAAATATCTGTATTTAGTTAACCGAAAAAAACATTTCTATATGTAAATAGTTTTGAGTTTTTTTGGAATTCTTACACTAACCTTGCCATGTACATAGTTTGTCTATTGTTATATGTAACTGCTATCCTTTGCAGAACTGAATGCTAAAATGTAAACCGCTGCTGATCACTGGAAGGAGCGGTATAAAAATGAGTTCAAATAAATAAATAAAATGAAAATATAAGCCTACAATTAACTTGCAATCCTTCCACTCTCATACAACTTAGAATCATAAATTGGCCCCAAAAAGATCTTGACTGACTGGGTGAAAGAACAAGAAAACCTCTCCATGCTCACTAGCTAATGTGTAAGAATCAATATATGATAAAACTCTATGGGGCATGTTTACTAAATTGCGGTAATGTCATTCACGTTAGGTTCCGCGTTGATGAAACAGATGCCCATATAAAGGAGTGGGCGGGGCAGCACTAAAGCTGTGTAAGATAAGGCGCGTTATAAGGCGCGCCATAAGGCACGTTAGAAGGCATCCTATGAGGCACAGTACAAGGCACGTTATAAGGCACCTTATTAGGCGCAGTACAAGGCATGTGTCTTCTAACGTGCCTTCTTACGTGCCTTATAACACGCCTTGTACTGTGCCTAATAAGGTGCCTTGTAACGCCCTATAAGGATTGTTGCCAACTGTGGTGAGGGTACTATGGGCTGGCAGCACAGATCTGCAAAGATATGACTGTCACAGGCAAGCAAAATATCTGCCTTGGACAGGAGGGAACAACAAGGAATTAAACCCATGACCTCTGCCTCTACAGTCATCAAAGTAACCCGTGGGCTACATCTCTATAACATCAAACACACCACTGGCTGGCAACAGAAAGACTGCAGGTCACCACACAAACTCTCTGCTGTGGTTACCAAGATAGGGTAAACCCACCCGTACCCATGATGCACTGCACATACAGATCAGTAGCCTACATCTAATCAAAAGATGGGGCATGCACCGCTATAGCACCCCGGCCTGGTAGGGTGAACTGACTGTGTGTGTTACTGGCACAGAGTAGCTACAGACAGTGACATCGTGCGGTTCCTGTGCTCACCCTGAAGGTGAAGTGGGGGCCCAGCACCAGGTCCACAGCACATGGGATGGCTGGGATAGGATATGCTATAGGTTCCCATCATTGCCAGTGTGTGATAGGTAGTTCCTGCAGACACCAGTATTTCCCAGTCATGTCTAGGCCTTGTAGACTATGATGCACCCGGAATAGTGCATATTCTGTGTGGGTGCCATGGTCACATGTTATAAGTGAAGGGTGGTGTTTGGACCCCAAAACAGATTATGTAGCACCACCCAACTTTCCCCTGTGGATCAGGATCTCCCACCAACAGATCCACATTCTACATCTCTGCAGTGGTGGCAGTAGAGGGGAATGACCCCACAGAGAGATCAATGCATCTCTGTACACATCACATAGGACAGTAGGCATGGAAAAGCTCAGCTGTCCCCCACCCCTAACTGACATGCACCAGCAGAGGGCACGATCAGTGTCCACCCGCTGCACTATGCAAGGGGCGCCAGCCATACACATGCTAACTGCAGATAGTCTGCTAGTTATTACATGTTCCTGGGAGAACTGTGCACACACACCAAGCAGGTATATCAATGATTGGACCCAAGAAAAAATAACCCAGAAATATCACAGGAGAAAAACACTATAAAACTATGGGGTACCCTAGCCATGCCGTGGTCACTGCACATTCAGGGTGAGAGTGACCTCCCAACATGACATGCTGTGGCCACCCTGTCCGTGCAGGTGGTAGCCAGGCACCACAATGTCCAAGCATTGCCCCATGCACTGTGCAGATGCTACCTACCCAGGCCGCCCTGTTTGGGCCATACCCACAGTACCTTGCTCCTCATTATGCACATTGGCAGGCTAACACTGGAAACAGTGCAAGCATTGTGGGCTCAGTAAGGTGTAGGCAGCCACATAACACTGGATAGACATACACACACTACCACACCTATTTCAGCATTGTGCAAATATGGAGGTGGTTGGCAGCCATGGCCGCCACACCAGTCCTGGGCGCAGTGCAGGTATTGCTATGGTACTCAATACTGTTAGGGTCACTTCCCGGGATAGTTAAACACTGTCAGAAACAAAACCTGAAACACACTCCACAGATATCAGAAAGGTTGATATGATGGATCCCTGTCAACAAATTGTATTCAACGTAGGATTTGTTATCTGACATTATTCATAGCAACCTTTTGATATATGTGGAACGTGTTTCCACGTTTAAGACGGCATTGCTAAGGTATGCAGGTGCTGGTATTGGTAGATGCTGCTGCGCGCAGTGCCCAACAGCTTGACTCTCCATGAGCCGCTGCATAGTGGGACCTGTGGGTGTGGGTGTTTGTGCCCCTGTCGGCTGCTGCTCTAGTGCAGAGGTTCCCACCTCCGGTCCTGAAGGGCCAAACACGGTTCAGGTTTTCATGCTGTCCCTAATGAATATGCATGGATACATTTGTATACAATGGGGGCGGTGCACATAAATGCATCTCATGCATATTTATTAGGGACATCCTGACAACCTGAATGGTGTTTGGCCCTCCAGGACTGGGGTTGGGAAACTCTGCTCTAGGGATTGCACATGTTTATGGTGTATGTGCTTTGTAGGGTACAATATAGGCATTTATGGTGTGCTACTTTTATCTGCAATAAAGATTCTGTCTTTATTACCACGGCTTTGTAAGGGTAAAATGAGGGGACATGGTCTGCAGGAGCTGCAGCTTGGACTTGAACCTGTGACCTTCTGCCCCTGAGTAAACTGGTTGTGTGTACTGCACCAGGTTGTTGCCACAGAAGCAGGCTATTCACTGGGGATTGCATTATTGTTCATCAGACAGACCTCGTCTGTTGCACTGCATGCCACACACCTGAAGAGGGCTTGGCCTTGGTGTGTTGTGGGCAGATGCCACTGCCCCTTCCACCACCAGTACTCCTCCGTCACCATGCTGACATGCCCTTATGCCGGTGGTGCTGGTGGTGCGCAGTCCCAGGCCATCCAGTGTGCCAGTAGGCAGCTGCCTATGGTGTGGGGTCTGGGGTAGGGGTGCCTACATTGACATCCACGCTCCCCCCCCCCCCGGCACTGCCTGTCAATGTTATGTGCCCTTTCGGGTACCTGCTGGGTGATATCCACTGGGGCACTGTGGGTCACACACTCGTTGCCCTGTTTGCCCTTGGTCAGTTGTGGGCTTGCTGTTTTTCTGTTTCTGAGTTTCTATGTGCCACCTAGGCATCTGCCTGGTCCACCCTGTGCCCCAGCTGCCCCACTGCATGTCCCGCCTTCAGCCCCCTGTGCCCCATTTCCAGCCTCACAGTCATGCCCACTCGTACTTGGCCACTATGCTGCTGCTGCTGCACATGTATCACTACTATCACTTTTATTGGTTTCCCTGCCTTTGCTGTACATTGCTGACTGAAATGGTTTCTCTCTCCTGCAATTGTGTGCTAACGCTAGGTTTTCAGTTGCGTTAGATTTAAGCCCTTAATTTCTCCGCCTTAATGTGAAAGGGGCCTCTCCCCACTCACTCCCTGCTTCTCTCCGCCCTCTCTCCACCCTTTTCTGGCCTTAATGTGGCCGGGAACATTGTGGTATATTTACTAAACCGTCTTAATGTTACCGGCCTTAGTTGCAGTCTTACTGTGACGAATGCCATATAAGGTAGTGGGCGTTCCGGTCTTAAGGTAGCATTTCGGGTTATCGTGCGATAAAGTCCGTTTTCATATGATAGAGGGAGCCGTGGCACGTTAACGCGCGTTAGCCTTAATTAGGTGCGCTGACCTACATACACAGCAACAGAGGCGTAGCACAATGGTTAATGCATTGACTGCTGAAACAGGGCTCATGAGTTTGATTCCCCAGTGGGCTTAATGAGTAAGGCAGTCTGAGGCATTGCCCTTTGCTTTAAATCAGTGCTGTCTGAGGTATTTTCTTTTTTAATTTAAATTAGTGCTGCCAGCAAACACACCCTCACAGTGCCGTAACCTAAGGTGCCGCATAAGGCGCCCTATAAGGCACTCCAGAGGGCACATTATAAAGTGCACTGTCCACCTAGGCACCTTATAATGTTCCCTATAGGGTGCCTTATAAGGTGCCTTATAAGGCGCCTTGTAGGGCGCTTTATAGGGCACCTTATGAGGCACCTTAAGGTTGCAGCACTGTGAGTGTGTTTTTGCTGGCAGCACTAATTTAAATTAAAAAAAAGAAAATGCCTCAGACAGCCCTATCAAATAACCCCACTGTGGAACCAAACCTATGATCTCTGGCTCCACAGGCAGTGAAGTAACCAATGGGCTACAGCTCCTAACAAGCCCCTGGCTGGCTACAGAAGGACTTCAGGTCACCACACAAACTGTCTGCTGTGGTTACCAGGATAGGGTTAACCCATCCGTACCCACGATGCACTGCACATGCAAATCATCAGTCTACAGATGATCACAAGATGGGGCATGCACTCCCACAGCACCTCGGCCTGGTAGGGGGAACTGACCGTGTGCACCCCCACAGCACCTCGGCCTGGTAGGGGGTACTGACCGTGTGTGTTACTGGCACAGAGTAGCTACAGACCGTCACACTGTGCGGGTACTGTGCTCACCCTGAGGGTTAGGTGGGGCACCCAGCACCAGGTCCACAGCACCTTTCATGGCTGAAATAAGCTATGCTGCAGGTCCCTATCAGTGCTAGTGTTTGGGATAGGTAGTTCCTGCAGACGCACCTAGGATACATCTGTGTCCATCTATATTTCTCAGTCATGCCTAGCCCTTATGGGCTATGATGTACTCAGAATGGTGCATGTCCTGTGTTGGTGCTATGATCACATGATGTAGGTGAAAGGGGGTGTTTGGACCCATAGGCGGATTATGTACCACCACCCAGCCCACTCTCTGTGGCTCAGGGTCAGAAACAGGATCTCCCACCAACATAGCCACGTTCTATCTCCCTGAAATGGTGGCAGTAGAGGGGACCATCAACCCCAGTCCAGATGGGGAGCAGGCACCCTACAGGGCAGTCAATGCAGATCTGTACACATCCGCAAGGCAGGCAGGCAGACAGACAGTAGGCTTGGAAATGCTCAGCTTCCCCCCACCACTATCTGACATTCTCCAGCAGCAAGCACAGTGAGTCTCCAACCACTGCAACCTGCCAGGTGTTCCAGTCATACACATACTAACGGCAGACAGTCTGCTAGCTAGTCCAAAGGGCATGTTCCTGGAGGAAATGCACATACCCAAAACTGGGATGTCAGCATACACACCAAGCAGATAAGTTGGTGATTGGGTCCCAAAAAAAAACCCCCCCACAAATATTACTTGAGAAAAAGTCTACCCACCACTATGGGGGAACCTAGCCATGCTGTGGTCACTGCTCAGTCAGGGTGAGAGTGATCACCCAGCAGGACATGCTGTGGCCACCCTGTCCGTGCAGGTGGTGGCCAGGCACTACAATGTCCCAGCCATTGCCCTATGCCCTGTGCAGATGCATCCTGCCCAGGCCACCCTGTCCGGGCCATACCCACAGTACCTTGCTCCTCATTATGCACATTGGCAGGCTAACACTGGAAACAGTGCAAGCAGTGTGGGCTGAGTAAGGTGTTGGCAGCCACCACACACTGGATAGACAGACACACACTCTCACACCTATGCCAGCATTGTGAAAATATAGAGGCTTTTGGCAGCCCTGGCCACCGCACCAGTCCTGGGCACAGTGCAGGCATGGCTATGGTATGCAATACTGTTGAGGTCACTCCCCGGGGTGGTAAACACTGTCAGAAACCAGAACTAAAACACACTCCACAGACATCAGAAAGGTTGCTATGCTGCAGCTCAATCAGCAAATTGTGCTGAACTTAGGAATTGCTATCTGCCATTAATCATACCAACCTTTTGATATATGTGTAACGTATTCCCAGGTTTAGGGCGGCATTGCTAAGGTAAGTGCTAGTATTGGGAGATGCTGCTGCACGTAGGGCCCAACATCCTGCCTCTCCATGAGGCTTTGGATAATGGAGCCTGTGGGTGCGGGTGTTTCTGCCCCTGTTGGCCACTGCTCTGGGGCAGAGGTTCCCAACTCCGGTCCTGGTGGGCCAAACACTGTTCGGTTTTTCATGCTGTCCCTAATGAATATGCATGTGACAAATTTGCATACCATGGGGGCGGCACATAGATATGCAGCACAGCCATCTTTATTAGAGACAGCATGACACCTGAATGATTTTTGGCCCTCCAGGACTGCATTTGGGAAACTCTGCTCTAGGTATTGCACATGTCTATGGTGTCTGTGCTCTATAAGGTAAAATATAGGCGTTTCAGGCATGTTTATGTTATCTGCAATAAAGGTTCCCTCTTTATTACCATGGTTTGGTAGTGGGTAAAATATGGGGACTGGGTTGGTGGGAGCCACAGCTGGGACTTGAACCTATGACCTTCTGCTCTTGAACACACTGGTTGTGTGTACTGCACCACCATGTTGCCACAGGCACCATGCATTCCCTGGGGATACCATGACTGTTCGTCAGACAGGGCCTGTCTGTTGCAGTGAACGGCACCCACCTAAACAGGGCTAGGCCATGGTCTGCTGTGGGCAGCTGCAACTGCCCCCTCCACCACCAGCACCCCTCCGCCACCATGCTGACATGCCCTTATGTTGGTGGTGCTGGTGGTGCGCAGTCTCAGGCCATCCAGTGTGCCGGTAGGCAGCTGCCTATGGTGAGAGTTCTGGGGTAGGGGTGCCTGCATAGACGTCCACACTTCCCCCCACCACCGCCTGCCAATGTTCTGTGCCCTTGGGGGTACCTGCTGGGTACTATCCCCTGTGACACTTTGGAAAACACACTCGTGCCCATATTGGGCCCTCATCAGTTGCTGTCTGGCTACTGTACAGTTTCAGCATTCCTATGGGGCACGTAGGCATCACCCTAGTCCGCACTGTGGCCCAGCTGCACCACAGCATGTTCCGCCTGCAGCCCTCTGTATCCCATTTTCCAGCATCTGTCCAGTTGCCCATTCCGACATGCCCACCCTACTGTTGTGGAACATGTGCACACCATAGGACACCTGTCCAATAAAAAGGGAAAACCCTGATCAGCGCTATTGCACTGTGGGATCATTCACCTTGTAGGGGGACGGAGCATAGACCCTTCCAAAATTAATATCTTTTTTTTTTTTAGCTTTCTCGGTAGTGTTTTTTGATGTTTCCCATTAATATCACTATTGCCCAGCTTGGTTATGTTTTTTTTACATGTTGTTCAGGTCATTTTCAATGTTTATTTGCCATTTTGTTCCGTGCACATGTATCACACTTATCACTTTTTGTAGGTTTCCCTGGCTTTGCTGTACATTGCTGACGGAAATTGTTTCTGTTTCCTTCAAATCTGCCCTAACGCCAGGGTTTCACTGGCTTAGTTTTCAGACCCGGCTTCCACAGCGTTAGTGTGCAGGGAGTCTCTCCCCTCCCACTCTCCACCCATTGACCCCCTCTCTCTGCCCCCTGGGAAGCCTTCCTCCACCCTTTAGGGCTGGATATCACGGCGTTAAGGTGCTTTAACGCCGCAGGCGCATTATCGCGCAATAACGCGCCTTCATCGCCCGATAACGTACCTTATCGTGCGCTAATTCTGCCTCTGCGACGTTAGCGCCCTTTAGTAAACATACCCCTAAGGCGCGTTATGTGCTGTTACAGCGCCTTAACATTACAGAATGTAACATTAAGGCGCCTTAATGTTACATACTGCGCCTTAACGTAGCTGCTGCTAAGTTACTGCAGTTTAGTAAACATGCCCCTATGTCTCCAGAATTGAAAGAGGAATAAGTCTTATAGAAATAGATTATGCAAACAGAACTGTTACAAACTTCCAGGCATGCTTTACTGCATGGACAGTACAAATACCATTGACAAAAGGTTACTTCAGCAATCAAATTTAGATCAAAATCTGACATAGGAATGGTTAAGGAGAGGTGAACATAAACCCTAAGATTTAAATATTGCTAAATGCAGCATAGGACAGAGGACTATGAACAGCCCTAGCATGGAAAAAAGACCTTTTAAACTAACAAGTATAATTCAAGCTACCATAACCCCCCACTTTGACTTCGCTAATCTAATTCTATTAGGTACTACAAAACAAAACATTAAAAGAATTCAACTTGCACAGAACGCAGCAGCTAGAATAATAATGAAAGTACACTCACATCAACACATAACACCAATACTAGCTTCCCTTCACTGGCTGCCAATACAAAGCAGGATAGTATACAAAACATTAATAACTTCATTTAAAACTCTAAATGACATGGCCCCAGTCACACTAAGCAACTTATTAAGTAAAGAACTTTCAAAATCTACTCAAAGAAAAGGTCAATTAAATAAACTAAAAACTCCCAAAGACTTCATAAAAGCAAATAAACTAACAAACAATAGAGCTTTTTCACATGCAGCTCCAACAATTTGGAATTCTCTCCCAGATGATCTAAGAAAGTTAACCGAAATCATTGAATTTCGTAAAAAATTAAAAACGTATCTAGTCACTAAACATTACAATAATACAGATCATCCCTCAATAGATCTAGATAAAGGCTAACCTGTTTTTGTCTGAGATATCCCATGACCTATGAAAAATTCTTATAGCTGTAACGGTACTTTGCACAATGCTTAAGCCCTAAACAATGTATATCTGTATATAATGTATATAGTTTAGCACTGTTCTGTGCTGGTTAACTTGAACAATTGTTGTTTTCTCATTTTATTGTTTTTGGTTATATGATGTTACATGTAAAACAAACTCTGCTTTGTTGATTGTTGTTTATTGTGAACCGCAACTGATCTATGGAAGATGCGGTATATAAGTGATTGTTAAATAAATAAATAAATAAATAACAAAAGCGGAATCTGTAGTACTGAACTAGAAACAGTTACACATCCCATGCCTGACAACAGAAGGCCTATACCAAGAGGCAGCACAGGTCATTCACTGCAAACTGTATAAACACTATAACATCACTGTATCATAAAAACACTGGGATCATGACCTGACATAATTTCAGAGAATGAAGAAGTTATGATCATCTGGAACATTCCCATTTCAAATGATACAAAGCTCAAAATAAGAAAATCAGACATAATTGTAAAGAAGTAAAACACAACAGTGGCATTGCTAACAGAGATGTCAATATTAAGGAATAACTCTGTACATCATATGAGATTCAATCAGGGACCAAAAAGCATGTGGCAAAAAGATACAATGATAGATGCAATTGTATTGGGTGCCACCAGCCTGACTAAAAAGAACTTCCAAGTCATCTTGATATATTTACCTGTATATGTTACATCCTATGAACTCCAGATGGAAGCTCTCTTTGTCTTACTATAAGTATAAAGGTGAGCACTAGCATTATACTTGAAAGACTGAGAACATGCCCCACATACTCTAAAATTACAGTGAGACTCACCTCTGACATGGTGATATGTGCAAAGCAAACTCATTTGCAGGCATTACCCTGAAAGGTGGCCTGGGGGAGGTGGAGTCATCATCTCCAATGACCGCAGGATAACCGCTGTGACAAAGCTTACAGTATACTTGGATGCATAAAAGAGATATCACTAGTAGAAAGAGGAAAATAATAGTACCTCTTTATAGGTTTCTAGTGATACTGCTCCTTGAGAACTGTCTTCAGTTCTGGAGACAACATTTATAAAAAGACATTGCCAAGGTAAAGGCATTTCAAAAGAAGCAGCCTTTCAAAATGGTATATGGACTGCACTGTAAGAGACTGAAGAAGCTAAAGTCGGGAGGGGAAAGGGGATATATGATGTAAACTTTTAAATGTCTAGCAGTTTTCAATAAAGTACCAGAAGTTATTTTCTACTGAATGAAAAAGCTCAGGAACAGTCTTCATATGGAAATGAAGGTAAGTAAATGAAAAAGGAATGTCAGAAAATACTTTTGCACTGAGAAGGTGGTAGACAAAACCAGAAAAGGTTAGAGGAGACCAAACAACAGCAGTATGTATGGGCAAAAACACAAACAGGGTAGATTTCAAAAGCATTTCTGTGAGCACAGCACTATTTTATGACCAAAAATAAACTTTTAAAATTACCTGCAAAGTGCATATAAAATTATGCATGTACAGCCTTTTCACTTGTACTTGATCTGGATTAAATGGAGGTGCTTTTAGGATTGGGATGGAGAAGGATTTGCATCTATTCACAGACTTTTGATAATACATGCATATTTACATAAATTAACCCAGAAAATATGTGTATGTGTGGTAAAGATTGGGGATAAATATATATGCATACTTTTTCTGGGGTAATTTTCAAAGTGAAAATGTGCATGTACATTTATTTTGAAAAGTCACCAAAGCCCCATATACATTTTGTGCGTGCGCACAGTTATAAAATTACCATCAAAGGGACTAGTCATGGAGGGGGAGGAGGAGAGAAGACCAAAGAACAAGTAAAATCTGTGGTAGCTCAGAATGAGCAATGTTGGTAAAAGAGATGCTGGACAAATTTATTCTTGCTCAGAGCTGGTATAAATCTATTTGGGATAGAGGCCTCAAGAAGAAAGGTAAAATCACATATCTACATGGGTGAATCTCCATTTATGTGTGAGACTCAATGTGGCATGAAAATGGATAATGGAGACCACTAGTGGTCTCCACCTCCTGCGCACCACAATCTATTTATGGAAGTTTGAAAATGCATCAAATAAATAACCAAATATCCCTATTTAGCACAACAGATATTTGTGTAAATGAGAAATTTGGCCACCATTCGACTCCTGGAGTCAAAAATGTTAAGAATGTTCTCTAGATTGTTTTTTCTCAAGCCACTTCTGGAGTACCCTTTAAACAGTCTGCTTTTCAGGATAACCACAATGAAAATGCATGAGAAAAAATTGCATCCAGTGGAGGCAATGCATGCAAACGCCTTGAGAAAACATTGCTTTAGATAGATCTACTTCTGGTTTTAGGGTGGTGGTGATATTATGTGAATGATATTTCTGCTATATATGTCAAATTATATCTCTTTAAGTTCATTATGCATTATATAAATATTTTCTGAAAACTCTCATTTTCAATAAAATAATTAAAGAGCATAACCACTAACTTGAAATACAAGAGTACAGAATTCCATGAGGGGCAGAAATCAAAGGGGTTTTAATAACTTCCACCCAAAAAATCGCTCTAGTGTCACTGTTTATGGGTTTGACTCATCCATGTACCTTTTTCAGTGAAAAGCTCTACTTGTATAAGCTTGTGGGGTTTTTATTATTTTTATTCTTTAGCTCTGAACATGATCTCATTTTTTTTAAGGTGGGGGGAGTGATGATGATGTGTCAAACTCTCCTGACATTCCCCTGATCTTCGCTCTTAAGTCCATGGAACGGAGCTGTTAAAGCACACAAAAACGTTCAAATCCCCGATGAGTGATGAATGTGCTGGGCCAAGCGTCTTTAAATCTATGCTTTTTAAGCCTCTCTCCGGCACTTTATAAACTGACAGCGTAATAGATCAACACATTTCACAGGGAGGAGAGGGCTTCAGGCAATTGAACCGTTACCATTTCAAGACCTCACCCCATTGCTATTACCCCTTGGCACCGGGGGAATACAGCACATTTCCCAGTGGCAAGCTTGTTTAGAAAATAATCCTCCCTTTCTCTCTCCCTGCATACAGTGACAAGTAGCTGGGTGAAAAGCTGCGCTTTGCTGAGTCCTGCTCCCGATCTTCTTTAAGGAGCTGTTAGCAGGCAGGTATGGACCGACCATATGACGTGAGCATGCGCAGTGGGACTCTTTCGCCTCACCCCCCCCCCCCCCCCCCCTTCTGGAGAACTTGGCTCGCTGCCTGTTCAGGCATTCATCATCGGCTCCTCAGGGATCAGCAGGCAAAGTCACAGTCTGCACAAACAGAGCTTTCAAATTCATAAAATTCATAGGATTTTTCACAAATGAATGAACACAATTTTCTACCAATTTCCTCATTATGCAAATATGCAAAATATCAAATTTAGGCCAATTAGGGTCCTCCACAGTCCCAAATTCACCCGTTTAAGCCATAATTGCAGAAACTATCAAATAATTACGGTCGCTAATTGGAAATATTTGTGACAGATACAACAAATTCTTGCACAAATTACATTTCATTCTAGGAACCACTCGCGCCGCTGAAATTTTATCGAAGTCTAATTTAACTTACATAATGAGTTGAATTGAGTACTTGTTATCAAATTTGAGCAATTCATAGCCCCGTAATGTGGAATGATCAAATAAATTAAAAGGGAATTTATTCAATATTTTGTTGTGATCTTTTTCGAAAACCATTGCTATTTTGTAGGAATTTCCTATGCCCGTGTAGTGATGGGTGTCATAAAAGTGCCGCCAGCTGCAGGGAAAGCTGACAGAAGATAAAAGGGCAACATTTCCAGCTTAGAGCTCCTCGCCCATCACGATCATTCTTGCTCAGATTGAGATCGTAAAATGGACCATTTTGCTTTGAAAAATGCCTTTAGGCTTAAATCTTTTTTTTTTAAACTAGCGCTTCCGGGTGAAGCGAGTGTGCTCTTGTAAACTCCGGACGCGCAATGTTTCATAGCTTTTTTTTTTCCTTTGAATTACATGCTCCAGGAAGGTCAACCCCTGGACACGGGCATTTATTTTTCTTTGCCCAGTCGCAGACATTTTTTAACTGCCTTGTGGCCCCGCTAGCGGATTATAAATGTCTCCTTCGAGCTGTGATTTGTTTAATCCGTGGAAATGGTGCTGGTCCTATGTAAACAAGCCAAGTGCGGAATGAAGGCAGCCAGCCATGCGTAGCCAGCCTGCCTATTTGTCAGAAAACCTTCATAAATACTGAGCCGTTCTGGGCAAGATGATGTCTCCATTTTTGCCAGGAAAGGGCACAGAGCAAGACAAAGAGAGGCAGAGAGCCGTGTAACCTTTAAGGGACATATAGGCCCTTTCTGCAAGCGGCTGTTCGCGACCCAAAAAGAATACAGTCCGGAATAGCTTCTTTGTTTGTTTTCTTGTTTAAAGCAAAATGTCATCTTTTAAGCTTGCCGTCTCCGTGGGTCAGATTTTGCACTTCAATTTCAGAGGAAAGTACACATCAGTAATTTCCGATGACAGTAGAAATTAACTCTTTGTTGCACTTTTAAGCGTCTATTGATGCTTGGATGATTTTTAATCCCATATTTTATTAGAAAGGTGACCTCCTCTCCCCCCCCCCAAAAAAAAAAAATTGAAAACAAAAATCCCTAATAAGATGATGTACAGATTAATTGCTTGATACTTTCTTCCTAAGCATAAATGTTTAAATATTAATGAAATAAAGCAAAAAGATATAAAAACACTATGATTTTCGCTCACAACAGAAATGTATGGCTTGTTTTTCTTTTTTTTTCACCAGAATAATGCATATGTGCCTAATTAGACGCTTTATAGCAAAGGCAGTAATCGCCTCCTCTAATTATAACGGTCCTCTTTTATTTATGAAGAATGTTAGAAAACGTCGAGTACTAAAACCTGAAAGCAGCTATTAATCAAACCTTTACACCTTCTTTAACTCAGGCGAGGTGGTGGGTATTATCATAAATCTGCTCTGATAGTAACACAAGAATAATGAGTTCAGTAATGATAGCAATGATGATCATAATGATTTTAACCAACAAAGAATGGCGTAGATTTATTGCTAATAACGCTGTACAGGAACCCCTTCATTAAAATTGCCTATTGACACTTATCATTCTCGAAAAAGTGTGGGGTTCCTTAGATTTTATTCTAGTGGTGGATGCATATTGATATAGGTTTATTCCCCATTAAAGGCCATGATCCCTGAAATCGTTTTGTTTTGTTTTTTTACAGACGCATAGTATACCATCACAGTGCTTTAAAGAACGCATGTGTATACTTTTGACCAGTGAACTCGCGGCCCAGCAGTAAACCACGACCATGACGTCATCAATGACGCCAAAATCCAATCAGAATTTTTAGGACAGTGGTGTAGCACCTTATGCCACATCTGTAACAGCTGTTTGGACTGCAACTGTACTGCATTTTTTTTAGTTACGGCACAATGTATAGGGCAATTAGCCAAACAACAAAAAGCCCTGAGACATTAGGCACTGATTTTAAATATCCTAATTATAACTTGCTAATTAATTAACTTTCTGATTACATGAGTAGCAATCTAATTTGTAGCCGAGGGATTTAAAACAGTGGTATCTTGAACTACTTGGCGAGTTTTAAAAGTAGATGTGAGATTTCATTTGTTTCACGGTTGGTATCATTCCAAATGTAGTAAGGTAGCACTTTAAATCCATTTTAGTTTGATTCATTAGATCTGTTTTTCTTATGGATCTATTATGGTTTTCTGAGAACTATGAGATAGAAAGAATAAGGAAGCTGTTAAAACAAATACAGATCGTTGTTTTATGTTAGCAATTAAGGGCTAAGACTTATTTTTGTAAATAGAGGTTAAGAAAGAATTAGTGTCGCGCTGGTAGATTTTTTTTTCTGCTTTGTATTTTACTGTTTATTAGCACGCCCTAATAGGATTATTTTCTTACTGACTCCATAATTGTATTTTAAATATCAGCAGCAAGAGGAATCTATTAACATGAAAAAGGATGTCTGTGTCCCTGATGCCTCTTCTCCTGGCCCTGGTCTGTTTCAGGCCCCATCCGGTAAAAAGCCTTTTGCCTTATGGCAGATCATTCTCTAAGTGAATAGAGATGAAGGCATGGATATTAACTGACTCTATAAAACATCCCGGACACAATTGTGTGATTGATGGAGGACAAAGTGGGAACAGCAGGACACAGGATCCTGGGAGAAGCAGCCCTGTCAATGCGAGAAAGCCATCTCTGGAAACAGCTTCTCCTGGTGGAGTTTGCAGTCTATTTGTATGAGTAATCAGCTGAGCCCCCTCTCTGTCAGCCGTGTTTACTCACTGATTTTCTCAACAAGACAACCATTGACACTGGATGGATGGGGCTAATCTGGCGCAGAACTGGCGGTTTTGCCGAGGCTACAGGTCGGGGAGATAGGCTGCAGGTGCCAGCCTCCCCTGGCTCATTCCGGGCTTCAGCCTTAGCCCTCATTATTCCCAATTCCCACGGTTGTTCCCTGCAAGGACCACGGGCTGCAATTAATGTCCTGGGAGAGAAAGGGGCTTTACTGTTAAAGCCGCAGCTCACTGCAGAAGTAAAAGCTACCAGTGCAGTTTTACATATCAAAATCAGTGCCCATGTTTCTTCTCGCTGGTGTTTACTTTGAGGCTTGAATTTAAAATCTATGATATTACTGACCACGTTATGCGTATTTATTATAGATATGTATACCATAACGCATCAATATAAAGAATGTGCCACCTTCTTCTCATTTTGTGTAAAATAAATTAACAATAAACGTAGCCAATATACTTTCCATACATGGATACACACTACATTCAAAACACAAATGCAACATATGAGAAGCATTTTACTTTATGGAATACTATATATTATCTGTGAATTATACGTATAAATATATATGGACAAGTTTTATTATCCCGAATTGTAATGTAAGCTTCGACGTCTGTCTTACATATATACACATTTGTAGAAAAAAAGTCTGTGCTGTGTCTACACACACATTATTTTCTACAAGTGTGTGTGCTTGTGTGTAAGACACGCGTGGAATACTTACTTTGCACTTCTGGAGAACAATGCATGTCCGTGTATGTATTATCATATAACGTTTATGCTTTATGTATGTAACATAATTTGGTTATCATATTTTTCATGGTGAAAATTATTTGTGAGGAACTGAAAGTTCATCACAGCTGAATTGACAGATTTTACACCGCATGTGTTCATAAAATAGGTCAACCTCCCGGGTCCTTTTTAAAAAAAAAAAAAAAAAAAGGACAAAAGCTAACTATTTCTTCAAGTCCGTCTGAATTTTTGAACAAGATGTACAGGAGATGTGCTGAAGGGAAAGCTAGAGCTCTCTTTTCCTAGTGGAGCTTTGGGGGGCTGTGTGCAGTAGTACAAAATGACAGGCTTAGATTGGAAATGTCTATTACCTAAACTGTCATATTTCTAACTTTATACTATGGTTGAAGTGAATGGGAAGGTAAAAAAAAAGAAAAAAGGTTACAGTAGGAAGGCAATGCCCTTCCCTTGCACACAGTGCCCGCTTCTCATATTGCCCCTGTAGGTGGTGGAACTGCCTGGACGGATTTCTGCCCTGACCCCCTTCGTCCTTTCAGTTCTTGCTAATTGCTCGGCTCCCTTCCTTCACACATCTCCACTAATTTCACATTTCTTATTCCGCGGGTAGCTGAAAGGCGTCTGAAGGAATACAGCACATTCTCTTAGCTACAGCATGAAAGCAGAGTATGTGGTGTCCATCAAGTCATCTGTAAGGGTCGTTTGGTAAATTAGCAGCCGTGCTGTATAATCAGACATTCACCACTGAGGCAAGTGTGCTGTACCGTTTAACCAGGTGAGAATTCAGCATCTTACATGGACTGAGAGGTATGAGAGAGATGCTAAGCTATCAATTAAACTCCACCAGTATCATTCGATATTAGGCTGAGGTCACGATCGCGATATTAAAAAAGAAAAAGTATTTAGAAAAATCCTTTAGCTATGAATTGTAGGGGGTCTTTAACTTTTGTGAAACCAGGAAGTCATTTATAATGGTGGATTTCTTAACTTAATATAATTCTTGTCTCCTCAGTCTTGGCGTCTTCGTGCACATTTTATAACGTGTTGTGCGGAATTAGGGAGAGACCTGGCCGCAGCCTCCCAGCTGAAAGAAAACGAGGAAGAGCTAATGGGGCGGGTGCAGCGCACAGGCTGGAGAATTCAGAGTAACGAATGAGAAATAATGAGCAGAGGAAAGTTTACTAATTAGATGGCGTTTCATTGACTCAACCCTTTGTCTGAATTGCTAATTGCGGGCTTGCAGGGCCTCACGACCTGTTAGCATGTCCGTAGGAACTCGTTTGTGCGTGTGACGCTATCTGTTTCTGGAGATATTTACTTCTGCTTTTGAAAACAAATTAAACAGTTATTCATTAAGAGCTCTGCTGAAGTGAAGCTACGGAGTCCGAGCGTGGTGGCGATAGAGTTGAATGCTTAAATTGAAAAATAACGGGGGTTATTGTTAGCATTATTTGGCGACACAAGGGACGAAGGTTAAATTATTTTTCATTTAATGTGCTAGTGAATAAGGCACTTAAAGCACTCCATTATTTATTGATCAAATAGAAATCAAGGTATTCAGAAAATCTACTTATTTAATCCCCCAAGCACACGATTACATACCAAATGGTTTTTTTTTCAGTTTGTGCAATCAGCTTTCCGTGTTAGAAAGCAAAGGAATGAACAGCTCTCTTAGAAATATATATATATATTTTTTGGCTGATGTGAATGACTATGAACCTGCACCGAACTGTAAACACTGTATTTTAATAGCCAGCATTGTCGCTATGCTTTTTAACTGTTGCTCTGAAAGAGCTCCATGTGTGTTGCTGTCATTAGAGAAATGAGTTGAAGAATACTGAAACTCTTACAACTTCTCGTTTGTATAGAGCTATAAAGCATCCGCAGCGTCGAGAAACGCAGCACTTACGAAAGCTTTGATTTTGCAAAGGCAGCAGAAGCAGCTCCAGTAGGTGAGACTGCAGCAGACTCTGGGAAGGAGAAGATCAGGAGTAGACAAAGAGGGGAAAAGTCAACTTAAGGT